>JBBBDQ010028653.1:42500-354135 GCA_037127315.1 Ascarosepion bandense | reverse complement strand
ATATATATATATATATATATTTATGTATATATATATATTAGTTTTCCAAACCACGTAAATGCAGAATACTTGAAGGCTTAGTTCTCAAGGCTCGCATGGCTTTTTCGTTTGGATTGTTTGCGCACCACAACTTTTCTACCAGAGTCTCACACCATTTCCTGCACTCAGTACAGCAGAGTAAACATTAAAAGAGTCTATTAATGAGGTTGGAGTTTGTTAACAAAATTAAAATTATAATCCTTGATTAGGCTTGAAGTTTCGCATCGGATAATGTCGGTGACTGGCTTTGCTATGAAAACATTGGCGTCTTACCTGTTCGTCAAAGAAAAACAAATTTCTGACAAGAAAATTGCTTTAATTCAAAATGGCAGGCGATTGTCTTAATTAGCATATCCGCCACATTGATAGCAAAATATGTTCCCATTTATATCGAATGAATGCATCTTGTTTTTATCTAAATGGTTTGGCTTAGATTGGCATAATGATATCACAGAACATCCAGTGAATTATAATTTATTCTCTTCAAATTCAAATGTATTTAGACCTTTTTTGTAGACTATTAGACATTAACATAAGAGAATTATTTTAAATTAATATGCAAGCAGTTTCACAAAGGTAACCCTCTAAATAAAATATTTAATTGAAAAACAATTAAGATTACCTATTCCTGCACTAGTAATATGTAAAACATTGCCAGTTCTCATAATAACCAAGTTTTAAGAAATTTCTATGAAACGAATACTAAACTAGGAAAATTGTCCGGTTGATGTTAAATGTAGATCTACCAACGTGATCTACCAAACAACCATCTTCCCCAAAGAGAATAAGAAAAATTTTAAACGAGTACATCGGAATTTCGGTGGTGGCTTAGATAAAAAGATTTTATTCACAGAGACGCACTTTTACTAACCTTAAATTAAAGTTTCAAACAATTCTTTTCCGGAAATTGTGGGAACTGATGTAAGAAACGCAGAAAGCAATGGCAACCTACTGCGGGAAAATCTTCTGCCCAGTCAGTCATGTCTCTTTTGAGTCATGATCACCCAAAGCGTGTATTACATTTGGCACTTAACTGACTGACTGAATATAATAGTAGAAAACATAATTAAGCCTTCTACTGGACATAAATTGGGGGATCAGTTTTTTATTGTTATGAAGTAATATACTGATCCCCCAATAATTACTACTTGATAATAGAATACATCTCTTCTCCCTCCAACTATGAGTGAAATAACAGGACAAATTGGGTTCTATAGCCTGGGTCGGCAACCAGTCTACCGCAGATAGCAATGGCAACCTACTGCGGGATAATCTTCTGTCCAGTCAGTCATGTCAATTTTGAGTCATGATGACCCAAAGCGTGTATTACGTATGTCACTTAACTGACTGACTGAATATAATAGTAGAAAACATAATTAAGCCTTCTACTGGACATAAAGTGGGAGATCAGTTTTATATTGTTATGAAGTCATAAACTGATCCCCCAATAATTACTACTTAATAATAAAATACATCTCCTCGCCCTCTACCTATGAGTCAAATAACAGGACAGATTGGGTTCTATAGCCTGGGTCGGCAACCAGTCTACCGCAGAAAGCAATGGCAACCTACTGCGGGATAATCTTCTGACCAGTCAGTCATGTCGCTTTCGAGACATAATCGCCCAAAGCGTCTATAACGTATGGCACTTAACTGACTGATGTAAGAAAACCTAAACCCTCAGATTGATTGAAAATGAACAGGCTCAGGAGGTACTCCTAATATTCTGATTCATAACTGTAATCAGTAAATAGTAAAAAGAATGATATTAAAATATCAATGTCAGAAATTACTTCTTAACCAACATATGAATTAATTAGCAAGTGTCGTCATCATAGTAAATTTAAATTTTTTTTAAAGTTTCAACTATTCACTTCCTTCCAATGTAATCATTATATTTTAGCCTATGGTTTTATATTGGTTAGAATTTAAATTTGGATGACCAAAAGCTTATTCCTACCGGCTATCCATCACCTCTTGGGCTAACTGCTGCTATCTACTCCCAAAAGAAATGTCCTAATAATATTTCTTTCTCATCTTGACTTTTTTTTACCAACCCTCGTTACCTTTTTCTTTACTAATCTTGATTTCTTTATTTCTGGTATATTTTTGTAATCATTTCACCCAAAGCAAAACAGTACTGCCACTGTTGCGCAAAGGGTTATGAAAGACTAGCAGTATAGCCCGGCGTTGTTCGGGTGTAATGAAAGCTTTAAAACTAATCCATAGTCCTGGAGCTCAGACTCTTTGGACGTTGGCACGAAAGACTGAAAAGCAATAGATGTTTCCAGTTAAATCGAAACCGTAGACTGAAAGAAAAATGAATGGATGTAAGTCAAATTTTGATTTCCTGGTATCGATATCAAATATGTTTTTTCGTCGTAAACTGAATTTTGATGGCTAAATATGTTCTCTAAGTAAAATGGCTGAGACTAAGAACTACAATTATACCTACTTAGAGCCAAACCTGAAGCAAAAACTAAAATAAAAGGGCTGAAAAAAAATACAGACATACAGGCAGATAAACAGACACACACAAACATCATGCCTTTTATATATATATATATATATATATATATATATATATATATATATATATATTATCGATTTTCTGCAGTATTGTAAGAACTGCAACCTTGAAACTTCTGAATATCGTTTCGTATGTCTTTGTCTATGAGTGTATCAAATTTGATTAAAATCGGACCACTCCTTCTATAACCGATTTTTTTTATTATCGATTTTCGATATTTATCGGTGGTACCTCGACACAAAACCTAGATAAGAACACTCGCAGACGCTTATAGTACAACTGTGTAAATTTTCAAAAATATCGGTTCAGCTGTTTCGGAGTCTATAGGTAACGGACACACACACACACACACACACACACACACACACACACACACACACACACAAAGGCACTCACACACAGAGAGACAAAGTACCATTTATGAATAAGTTTAGATGTGAGTGATGAGAAAGAGGAACAAGTTACGGGAGTGTCAGAAGATCTATAAGAGACGGACGAACGCACTGGTGTGAAGAGGACTGCATGAGAGTAAAGTGGAAAAGGAGAAGAACATGATAAAAGGCTTGTCAGGGAAAGGATGTGAGTCAAGGAGATAAGAGGTAGCAATTGACCTTGCATTTAAAGTCTTGGAGATTGTAGGTGTGAGTGAAGCAAGTATACGGAGGATTACAAGAATTCCTTCATTTTACGTCCGACTGGGGTTGTACAATGCATGTCTCTAGCAGACATGTTGAAATAGCTATCCCAAAAATATAAAATCGGAACTTACATATGACTGATATATATATATATATATATATATATATATATATATATATAGTCATCCGCAAATAGATCTGATTCGCTGTGTCATAACTCATCAGTACAGATAGACATCCGATTGCTTTTTACCCAGGATTGAAACGCGGCCGAATTGGCGTCAGTCGGCAATTCTACCTCTGAGCTATGGATTCTCAGTAGAAGGAGGCAGACTTTTAGCGTATGATATACCATGTATTCATACGCTATTAGTGAGAGTTCTAATTTATTACTGAATGAACGATGCGTAGATGCTAATATATATATATATATATATATATATATATATATATATATATATATATATACTTACGGTCATATCACGCTGAATACACCGGTTCTCGCTCGATTACCGAAGTTGAGCCTGGTCAATACTTAGATGGGTGACCGCTTGGGAATACCAGATGCTGTAAGCGTTATTGACGGATGTGCGTTGTGGTGCGGTGGATGTCAGCTCGGAGGAGGAAATTGCTGAGCCGAGTTTCCATTCCAATCAAACACTTTGCATTCACTTACGCACTGGTACCCTTGGGAAAAGTATTAATCCATCCCTTCCCTCCAGTTATGGGTTAAATAACTGAGGTCTGTTGTTCATGCGATCTGTAGCAGACGTCTGCACCGATTGTGTGTTATCAGTACTTCCAAAACGTGTAGATCGAGCTACACAAGCCTTCACCACTTTAAACAATTCTTTGTGTGGTAGTCTAACCGAGTTAGATGCTCATACGTCGAAATCGACAGGAGCGTCCATAATATATATATATATATATATATTGGTTTCATAAAAAATGACACTCACGGTATTATATAAGAATTACCCAAAGCTTTTGTAATTTTGAGGGCTTTCGGATATACTTTAAGCCATTATCAAGAATTAATTTATTTTTACTTAGAAATAAACATTAGTAAAGTTTATGCATATAGAGTCTTGTGTGTAGCGTCTTGTAAGTTTCGAACACAGTAAGCACATTGTTACCGTATTCATAATTGATGTTATGTGTAGTATTTTTATATTAGCAATACCACTATTATTTTAATCTTCTTTTGCATATGGATGATGCTATTATGTATTATCAACGAGGATATCACGAATAGGTCCTGGATGATATCGATGTATCATTAAGTGAGATCGGATGGAACTGTTGCGGGAAAGTTGTAAGGTCACTCTTCTCGTCAACTTTGTGGTGGTGAAGCCAATGTAATTGTTTACGGATTTGGATAGTTGAGGTACACAGTTCTTCAAAGGACATAAATCTGTAACGACACTAGTTCTCTGCAGTTTAGGTTTTGCAGGTGAATTGTTGTTTTTTTCTTGTTGATTACTCCTGAAAAAAATCCAAAGAAGTTATTGAATATGTTCGGTCTTCAGTGGGCATCTCAACTTCAGTTGCTTTTTCACTGATGTGATGTGGCTACCATCTGTTTTTCTACAAATATTTTCATGGCAACTGCTCTGACGAGATTTTTTACCTTGGTGCCCGACCACATTAATTTAAGCCTGCTACTAGATTGGCATCTTGGTCCCACTCTTTTACCATCAAAATAGTTAACTGTAACTGACACTTATACTCCAACAGTTTCTTTTCTCACACTCCCTACCTGTGGAACTCCTTTCCGTTTGCTTACTTCTTCGATAGCTCCAATTTCCAAAAATTTAAATGAAGTATCAACTGCCATCTTCTACCTTCTTGAATCGTGTTCATCTTTTATCCTTTCTTCAACACGCCCTGTACCAAGTTTTTTTCTCTCACTGTAACCCCCTGCACACTAGTGGTAGTCCCACCTTGCTTGGAAATGATGAAAAAGGAAACATCAAATGGTAAGCCAGAAAAATATGCATAAAAGAGAGTTTGTTGTCCAAATACACATAACAAAGACCATATATATATATATATATATATATATATATATATATATATATATAGTTTTAAATTGTAAACATGTTTAGGGCCAAAATTCCTGAATATTTATTAACGTACTGGTTAAAAAGCACTTTAGGCGAGCAGAAGTTTTGTCATAAAGTTTACAATCAGTAATAAGGATAATGAGCGTTGTGGTACAGTGGATATCGGCTCGGAACGAGAAACCGGGGAGCCGAGTTCGAATTCCAGTTGAATCCATTGTATACACTTACGCACAAATACCCTTGGGAAAGGTATAAATCCGTCTCTCCCTTCCAGTTATGGGTTAAATAGCAGGACAGATTGGGTTCTATAGCCTTGGTCGGCAACCAGTCTACCGCAGAAAGCAATGGTAACCTACTGCAGGATAATCTTCTGCCCAGTCAGTCATGTCTCTTTCGAGACATGATCGTTCAAGCGTGTATCACGTATGGCACTTAACTGACTGACTGAATAAGGATAAAACGTAAATAGAATTAATGTGGAAAAGCATTAATACACACACACACATATATATATACATACATATATGACCCATTATTACTCAATTCCAAACATACTCGCCTGTCAGGGCTGCTAGCCAAATACAATAAAATATCTTTGGATTCAACTATGCCAAGCAGATTACTTACGGCGAGAGAGCGTATTATTTGAATAAGTTTCAACAAGGCCATTAGGCCTAATGCTCAGTGATTTATGTGTGAGCAAAGCTGTTGTGCTGAGTCAATTTTAGGCACAAAGCTTCGGTCAAACTATGATATTATTTTCAGTCACTTTCGAATAGTACCTCATGCCAAACATCTGTGGCGAGTTTCGAACACGAGTCTCATAGTCAGAAAGCGAGCGCCATGCAATACTTGTATGATGCGTCATATATATATATATAGGCATCCGTAAACAGATCTTTATATAGAAAAACTACTAAAAAGTTGTAAGTTTAAAAATGTATTTTTCTGACAGTATTTATTTATTTCTATTATTATATTTGATATTTCAGACCGTCCTAGGACTTTCATCAGAGACAAATGATTTTAAAATTTAAATTAGAAACGTATTTCGCGAGAGCGTTCATGGAGAGATTGTTTACATCACGTGACGCAGAAAGCGACAGATTTTTAAAAAATATTTGTAAACGTAAACCCATAGCCCAACACTTTAATCAACCAGGACACACATTAGAAAACTGCAAAATGTTTACTAATAGACTCCGATTTTAGTTCTACACACTCACGCAGAAAGAAAGAAAAATACTGGATTTTAAAATTAAATACACACAGGCTAGGTTTAAATAGGGACTTAGGTGTTTTGAATCTTTATAAATATTTCGTACGGTTCACACTCCACCCACGTCTATTGAACAGGTGAAGAGGCTCATCCCTTGTTCCCTGTTTAGGATGCGGTTTCCGGATTTCTCTTTTCTAATCTTTTCACTCTTTATTTTTTTTTTCAATTGGAGTAGATAGACTAAACTATCGCCCGGTTCACACTCCACCCTCGTCTATTGAACAGGTGAAGAGGCTCATCCCTTGTTCCCTGTTTAGGATGTGGTTTCCGGCTTTCGCTTTTCCAAACTTTTTACTCTTACGTAGCCCCCTGCGCATCAGTGGCATCATCGCCTTGCTCGGGGTGATATGATTAAAAAAAAAATTTCAATAGCTAAACATTTTCTAGATACACTTAAAAAATTTTTCTCTAAAACAAAATTTATAAGTATCGGTTTACGTTTACAAATATTTTTTAAAAATCTGTCGCTTTCTGCGGCACGTGATGTAAATAATCTCTCTCGGACGAGCGCTCTCGCGAAATACGTTTCTAATTTAATTTTTAAAATCATTTGTTTCTGATAAAAGGCCTAGGACGGTCTGAAATATCAAATATAATAATAGAAATAAATAAATAAATACTGTCAGAAAAATACATTTTTAAACTTACAACTTTTTAGTAGTTTTTCCTATACATATTAATAAGACAGTATAAGTGGATCATCACTAAATATATAAAGCAGTATAAACAAATGGGTTAACAGATAACTGTTCGTACTATTTACTTTTTTGAAGCATCCGCAATACATAGAGCAATATTTATAATATTATTTTTTCTATAAAAAACATTGCTTACTGTAACACACGATCCGTTTAACTCATTCCCTTATTCATCACTGTCTTACTTTCTATTGTTTAGCCTAGTTCAACACTTTGAATTCCACAACACTACCTTAACTGACTGGATATAATAACAAAAGTGTTGTTTCTATATATATCAATTACTATCAGGAAAATATTTCACTGCCTGATGAGGTTCTAACAAGTCGTGCCGAAACAGGAGAACTGTTGTGCTGCAGTAGACTGTTTTATTATCAAAGCTTATTATGAAAATATTATTTTATATAAATGAAATGACTTGTTTGAACATCATTTCTGAAGTAGATATTCTGTTTATAATCAAACAGTATTATATATTTATTTCTTCCCGCCTGATTATTTACGATAAATTTTTGTTACGAAAATGTGTGTCATTCAGCAGAATTCGAACCTGCGTCACCTATCCAAATAGGGGAAGCCAACATGTGATCTGGGGCGTCTTAGACCTCTCGACCACAAACAACGATCAGTCTAAACGAAGTCTAAGACGCGCCAGATCACAAAAGAAGTTTTCTCTTGGGCTTATATATATATATATATATATATATATATATATATATATATATATATATATATATATATATATATGTGTTCCGGCCTAATTATTAGGCCAACCCAGCCTTTTAAAAACAAATTATGTATTTCATACTATTTCTAGTATTTATTGCCAAGTGGATAATTCTAAATGAAAATAGAATGGTTCTTTTGTTAATACTGCACAATAACAGGTGCATCAAATGAACTGTTCTGGTGTCCAGTTTTTGTGCTCTCTTCCCCATGCTAATCTCTTCTTCCTATTGGATGGCCGAAGCAAAAGCTTTCTGGCGGCCTTGTTAACTTTTGCAAAATAATAATAACAAAAGAAGCATTTTTTTTCATTTAGAATTATCCACTTGGCGATAAATACTAAAAATAGTATGAAATACATTTTTTTAAAAACTGGGGTTCCCTAATAATTATGACCGATAGTGTATATATATATATATATATATATATATTAATCGTGTCACCCCAAGCAAGGCACTCCACTGCCACTATAGCGCAGGGGGCTACATAGAACGATTGGGTATAGGAAATGTCAGAATGAGGGTGATACACGACTTAGGATGTACATAGGGAGAGAGTTGGAGAGAGTGGGTGTGAGTTAGTGTGTTAGGAGGTGTCTATTGACCCTACATTTAAACTCCTGGGGGTTGTAGTCCTCGGGGAAGCAAGCATGCGGTAGGGAATTCCACAGGCGTGAAGTGCGAGGAAAGAAGCTGTTGGAGTAGAAATTGCGGTTATATTTCTTCGGTTTCGCTGTAAAAGGGTGGGACCTAGTTGCCAATCTAGTATCTGATATATATATATATATATATATATTGTGTGTATTTTAGGATGTTTTCATCTAGTTGGTTTTTATAATGGCTATTTTGTAATAGTGGGGGCATTCACTAATATAATTGAGTGTGGAGGGATTTTTATTAGTAGGTTTTTGATACGGTGAGATAGTAAATTTAACTAGATGAAAACATCCTAAAAAAACTCATAAATACTAATATTTCTCCGACAGACTCTAACAAAAGAATTAAGTTCATTATATATTACACTAAATCCACTACATCTAATTCATTTGTCCGCAACGACTCTTCCCCCACCGTTAGTGATTTGCAAAAGACCAATGTAGTATATAAATTCATATGTCCATTTAGAGAATGTATCTCTAACAACCTCAATAATATCTACATCGGCCACACCACAAATTCGCTCTCACGGCGTCTGACGTTGCACTTAAATAAAAATTCAAATATATTCCGTCATTTAGAACAACACGGTTATCAACGCACACTTCTGAGAAAAACGCTTGTTGATAACACGTACATACTCAAACAAGAAAATAATAAGCAGAAACTAAAAATCCTCGAAGCACTCTACATTAAACAGTTTAAACCTGGTTTGAATACAATCAATTTCGATATTTCCAACAACGTACTCAAATGTCTGTAATCAGACCAGGGACCACAACACCACTATTTTGTCACTGTCTTCGGCCATCCGCCACGGTAGGGATGGACTTATATTTTCAATTCAATTATCTTTATTGTTAATAGCTTAAATGTTCTATGTTTACTGTGTGTTATTATTTACTCTTTGATAATGGCTTATGTGAGCCGAAAGCTTAGACCTGATAAAAAATTCAACAAATACTGTGATTTTTTGTTGTCTTTTAACGACATCACCATCAAGTATATCAGACGGTAGAACGGATCCTACACAAAATTAATAGACAAAACTTGTCTATATTATTCAATGAAACCTGCATTAATGAAAAAATGCTGCCAAAATACACACAATATATATATATATATATATATATATATGTGTGTGTGTGTGTGTGTGTGTGTGTGTGTGAAAATTCAAATATACCATAAAATATATATGCAAATAAAATTGTGAATAAAACTAAAAAACAAATAGTTATCTAAGCCAGCGCGTCCCGATATGATTAAACCTCCACATACAACCATAACAAGAGTAATTCCGAAGTAGGGATATATCAAAACAAACTTTCACAACTGCTTCTCACAATATCTATGAAGAAACATGCTGAAATGTAAACAAACGTATCTATATACACAAAAAGAATCTCATACACAAATGTATAAGTCATACATAGAAATATGTTAAAGCAGAGCTTCGATCTAAAAATGCCATAGTTATTAAAAGTTAGTAATTTATTCATACGTAAAAATTATTGAGAATGGCATTATCGAATCTCACATAAATATAAATCTGTACCCTTGATTTTTTTCTTTTGAAAAGTACCTTTATTTATTTATCTTTTTTTTGAAAGTACCGTTAACTGGGGAAGGATATTACTTGTCAAATTTAATTTAATTTAATTTAAAACAATATTGCTTTCATTTAATTACCAGAAAAAAAACAACTTTTTTGTATTCCATCAGATGGCTGATGCTAAACTTTTAGAGAGCAATATAACCTAACTCCTTGGCCACAGGTTTTTGATGGACATGAAACAGAGCGACTATATTGAATTAATTAAAGAAAATTGGTTCATTGCATTATGCCAGAATATTCTATTTCGTTAGAATACTAGATTAGCAACTAGGTCCCACCCTTTTACAGTTAAACAAATAAGATGTAACCGTAAATTCTACTCCAACAGCTTCTTTTCTCGCTCTTCCCGCCTGTGGAACTCCCTTCCACAAGTCTGCTTTCCCGATAGCTACAATCTCCAAGTGTTTAAATGTAGGGTCAATAGACACCTCCTATCACACTAACTCCCAGTTATTCTCAGAACACTCTCATCTACCCAACCCTCATTGTCGATATCCTTACCCGCCTATCACCCACCCTCTGACATTTCCTATATTTAACCATTCTCGGTATCCCTACCCGCCTATCACCCACCCTCTGACATTTCCTATATTTAATCATCCTTTCTCCACTCTATGTAGCCTCCTGCGCAGTAGTGGCAGTGACATGTCTTGCTCGGGGTGAAACGCTTATAAAAAAAAATCCATCTGACATATTTATTAATCTACAATTTGTTCGTGAATCAGTCAGTTAAGTGCCATACGTGATACACGCTTAGGGCGATCATGTCTCAACACAGAAATGACTGACTGGGCAGAATATTTTAACGAAGTAGTTTGTATACTTTCTGCAGTTGACTGGTTGCCAACCAAGGTTATACAACCCAATCTGTCCTGCCAGTTATTCCATAGCTGTAGAGAGAAGATCGGATTATTACCTTTCCAAGGATGTTTGTGCGTAAGTGAATGCAACGAATTTAACTGGAATACGAACTTAGCTCTCCGATTTCTCGTTCCGACCCGATATCCACTGAACCGGAAAGCACATCGTTCGTGCATATACTGTTGCCATATTTTGGCTTGAGCTTCTGCTGTATAACTAGAGATTCTTGACAAGAAGCCAAGGAAGAGTCATCCTGACAAGGCATCGTGGCTTCAGTCACCTTCTCACCGACGTGACGTGGCTTGCCTCTGCCTTTTTTTTTATCGTATCACCCCGAGCAAGGCGGTAACGCCACTGATGTGCAGGGCGCTACATAAGAGTAAAAAGATTAGATAGGAGGAGAGTAAAGAGAAAGACGAACCAGTTAGAAAGGAGCAAGAAAAGGATGGGAATACAGGTGTGATGACATTTGCAAAGGTAGAGATAAAGGAAAGGATATACAGGGTGGTGTGGAAAGAACTAGAGTCAATTAGTTAAGAGATAAGTATTGACATTGCATTTAAATTCCTGGAAATTGTAGCCGTCAGGAAAGCAAGAATATGGAAGCAAGTCCCACAGGCGGGAAGTGCGAGAAAAGAAGCTGAAGGAGTAGAATTGTCGTGCTGCATTTGATTGATCTAACTGTGAATGGGTCAGACCCAGTTGCCAATCTGGTTGCACGAGTAAACACTTGTTGCAGGGGCACTAGTGACTTAAGTTCATTGGAGCAGAAGCCATGAAAGTATTTAAAGAACAGACAAAGGGAAGCCACATCCCGTTGGTGAGGAAGTGACTGGAGTCGAGCAGCCAATCACATTACTGATTCTCCTTTAGAGCCTGTCAAGAACACTGAGATAAAAAGTAGGGGCACCTGACTATATATTGGAGCAGTACTCCATGCACAGACGAATGGTTGATTTGTATATATGCTGGATGGATTCAGACGGAAAAAACATCCTGGCCCGTCACAGTGACCCAACCCTCCTGGTAGTGGAATTAGCTATTGACTCAATGTAATGGTTCCACTTGAGATCGGAAGAGAGGGTAAGACCGAGCAAGCGCAGGGTATTACTCTCAGGGAGACTCGTTTGATCCATAATTATGGGAGGCAAGAGAGGTTGCCTCAGTTTCTTTTCTCATGTTGACTATGTGCATCATAGTTTATTATTATAAAATACGGCGCAGTGCGTAATCTGTTCAATGAAACAACGA
This sequence comes from Ascarosepion bandense, assembly GCA_037127315.1. NCBI lineage: Eukaryota > Metazoa > Mollusca > Cephalopoda > Sepiida > Sepiidae > Ascarosepion > Ascarosepion bandense. The sequence goes on along the minus strand of JBBBDQ010028653.1, from coordinate 341,776 downwards.
GAAATGAAAATGAAATAATTAAAAGATACACCTCGCTTTTAATATTTTGAGCCTTCTGATTGGATAACCCTTCTATTGGTGAACTATGAGTCATCTCATGGCTGGCACACTAATGCACAATGGTAACTAAAAACTGCAACACCTCCCAACTATTGTAATATATATATATATATATGTATATATATATATATATATGTATATATATATATATATATATATCAGCATGCAGTGTGGGTATAGAAGAATCCAAAGGAGTATCCTGTACATACAGTGGTAGGATAACTCTCTAAGAGAGCTCTAAATATATATGTATATAAATACATATAGAACAAATACAAGAAAAATTAAGGCAGACTATGAAATAACGTATCTGCCTTAATTTTTCTTATATATATATATATATATATATATATATATATATATATATATATATATGCGTGCTTGTGTATGCGTATTGGGCGTGAGTAGGAACATTTTTACACCAGAAAAGCATTTCAAGTAGATATCTTTGTAATTTTATGAATGTTTACTGGTCTGATTGAAACGATTTAACATAATTTTTTTTTATGTGAAATATCCGGTTTTTATATTTTCTTTTAGTACGAAACTTTCTTGAACATTGCGAATAACTATTTTTACCCACACTGTGTAAGACAATAATTTTTCCTTTGTTATTAATTTCCATAGAGTTTTTTTTTTGCGTTCTTTTAAAAAGCAATATCAATGAACAAGATATATATTTTCCACCTTTGACAGTATTTCTTGGAGACATACCAGCAGCCATTGAAAATCATTCTAACTTTCGCACGATATATTATTTTATACGGAGCTATTGTAAACACGGCGTCCGTCCAGTTTTTCATAATGAATAATGGCAATAACAAATATTTAAAGATTGTAAAATAGATGCTTTTTTTTTTGTTAGGTATTTTGATTGCGTCTCTTTTGTATTAGAAGTTATATGGAACTATTTTTCAGGACAAAGATATCCCTTTCGATAAAACAAGCTGCAACCTAAGCATCGTTCTTCTATCTAATATTTGTGGGTACTTCAGCTAGTTCATATATATATATATATATATATATATATATATATATATATATATTAAAAAAGGATTAATTCAAAGATGTTGAATGACCATTTCGATATGAAGATCCCCACGGGGGACAACACATCACCTCAGCAACAGAAAAATCCTTTCAGAAATATATATATATATATATATATATATCTAAACTTATTTACGAATGGAACTTTGTCTGTGTGCGTGTGTATCCGTTACCTAAAGACTCTGAAACGGCTGAACCAATTTCCTTGAAAATTTACACAGTTGTACTATAAGCGTCTGCGAGTGTTCTTAACTAGGTTTTGTGTCGAGGTACCTCCGTTAAATATCGGAAATCGATAATCGAAAAGATCGGGTTATAGGAGTAGTGGTCCTCTAAGTAGCTATAATTGTAGTTCTTAGTCTCAGCCATGATACCATTTACTTAGAGGACATATTTAACCATCAAAATTCAGTTTACGACGAAAAAAACTCATTTGATATCGATACCAGAAAATCAACATTTGACTTACATCCATTCATTTTTCTTTCAGTCTACGGTTTCGCTTTAACTGGAAATAACTATTGCTTTTTAGTCTTTCATGCCAACGTCCAAAGAGTCTGAGCTCAAGGACATAGATTAGTTTTAAAGCTTTCATTAAACCCGAGCAACGCCGGGCTAAAATCCTAGTATATATATATATATATATATACGGATGTGCGTTGTGGTGCGGTGGATGTCGGCTTGGAGGGGGAAATCGGTGAGCCGAGTTCCAATTTCAGTCGAGCACACTGCATTCACTTGCGCACTAGTACCCTTGGGAAAGGTATTAATCCGTCCGTTCCCTCCAATTATGGGTTAAATAATTGAGGTCTGCTGTTCATGCGATCCGTGGCAAACTTCTGCACCGATTGTTTGTTATCAACAGTTCCAAAAAGTGTGGATGGTACTACACAATGCCTTCATCACTATATACAAATTTCTGTGTGGATGTCTTACTAAGGTTAGACCCACATACATCGAAATCGATGGGAAAGTCCATAATATATATATATATATATATATATATATATATATATATATATATATATAGGAATAACACACTATGACAGTAGACTCGACTCCATAGAGATGGGCAATTCGCCAATTTTTCTTGTGTTGACATTTCCCGTGAACTAAAAATTATAATTCTTCATTGATGTGTAACGGAGCGAAGTTTACCCATTATAACGGCTTTTGTCAGAATATTTTAAGATTTTATTAATAAATGAAATTTATTCGTATATTCATTGTCTCTATATTGATAGACAGAATTAGTTGTAACATACATCAAAAAAGAGAAACGACAACACCGTTCTTCAGCGACAAACTCACCTGGGTGAGAAAGTGAATGACAATATGTTTCTAAGAAAAATTTATTATGATTACAGGAATTTTACAGTTTTGTCGTCGAAGTTGTTGAACTCGAAATTTTTTTTGTGATAAACTGTGACATTAAGGCTATAGCGTGTTGTGCAGCAACCTATACTAGATGTATTACTGCAAAATAAAGTCCCCAGATGGAAAACATGACACGTCCTGTCACTACGGAATTCTATAGACGAAGAAAAAAAAATAGAGAAGAAGGGTTTCTGACGTTTCTTTACTTATTCTTTAATACAACGGCACCACGCGGCCGTTAAGAGAAGCCTCCTGGCAGACAAGGTGGTAGAACATTACGGGTGAATAGAAAGTTATATTTTTAGTTTCAGTAATAATTTGAATAAAAATTGTACACCGAATAAAACACCACTCCTGAAAAAAGCTTTAAAATGTCCAGGAAATAGAGAGGTTAAAAGAAATCATATAACAATTTTGCTGATTCCTTCCTTAGTTAGTTAAATAATTAGTTAGTTAGTTCATCCGTTCGTTACGCTACTGAAGAAAGATAACAAACTCTCTACACGATCTTTTCCTTCGCCTCTATCTTTTTATAAACGCTACTCTCCTCAGTCTTTCTCTCACCTTTGCCAAACGGAAGGGTAGTAAAGAGTGAGAGAGTAGGAGGAGAGAGCCTATAGCGTTACCGTAGCAGTAGCAGATTAAGCTGGTGGTTGTAGCAGTAATTGTGTGTGTATATATATGTGTGTACTATACAGTATAGTAAAAATAGGTAGGTTTGTTGTCGTATTGTGAGACCTTATAACAAAATTTCTGGCCTCTACACCCTTGGCCAATACTCAGTTGGTCTTTTCTGTTTACAATGTACACAGGAACCATGAATTTTCAGTAATAAAAAACATTTTCTCTTTCAAAACCTCTCAGAAAATAGAGTACAGTATTTTGGTTATGGTCTGTGCATACGCCGCTTAATATAATATAATATTACAGTAAAGTAGCTTCTATGGATATTACTTTTATAGATATTTTAATAAAATTACACTCTGTGTTATCGTTTTTTGATTATCCAATAACTTTATGTTTGAAGACGTTAATATCATTTGTAGTATGAAGTATGACAATGTAAATTTTTTTCAGGAAATCATAATTGTCCTTCCGTGGAAATTCCACGGCTTCCACTAGTAATATAAGATTACAGTAAAGTAGCTTCTATGGACATTACTTTTATAGATATTTTAATAAAATTACAGTCTGTGTTATCGTTATTTTATTATCTAATACCTTTATGTTTGAAGACGTTACTATCATTTGTAGTATGACAAAGTAAATCTTTTCCAAGAAATCATAATTATCCTTCCATGGAAATTCCACTGGTTCTGCTAGTAAATTTAATTGAAATATTTAAGTTTAACATAAGATTAATCACAACTTAATCTGAAACAGTAACGGATTTGATAAAAAAATCATTATAATAATAAGCTCAAACTTAGGTGGTATTTATTCATTTTTAACGCATAATAAAGGCTACCAGGAATGCTTAAGAGAAACCTGAAACCGTTTTTTTTTTTGCTAACTTGATATGGCCTCTCTCTGCCTTTTCTACAAATATTTTCTTGGCAAAGGCTTTGATGAGCTATTCCCTGGCGCCTCTTCTTATTAAATTTAAGCATATCGGCCTCACCCGTTTACTGTTAAAATATGGTTAAAAGTAACCATCACTGCTACTCTAATAGTTTCTTTTCTCGCACATTCCGACTGTGGAAACTCCCTTCTGTTTATTTGCATCCCTGATAACTTCTTCTTCAATGTGCCCTGTCCTTTCAGGACGTAGGTGATTGCGACCACGTCCCTATCCATGGCGGCTCTTAGCACGCTTTCTCCTGTTACACCACGCAACTCTCGTTCTGTCATCCACATGCTCAGGCTCTTCAAGTATGTTATCCACTGCTTTCCCCTACCAATTATTCTTTCTATATGGCCTGTTAGTAACATGTTCTCCGATCCCTCATTCCTTATTGCATGCCGGATTAACTTTAGTTGTCTCTTTCTGATGCTCAGTATTAATTTCCTTTTCGTTTCCATCCTTTCAAAAACCTCATATTTGCTCACATTCTCGATCCATGATATCCGCAGCAGCCTTCTGTAGAACCCCATTTCAGTTGCTTCAAGTTTTTCCTTCATCTTTGATGATATTGTCCAGCATTTACTGCCATATTGAAGAACTGTCATCACATAGCAATCCAGTACTCTTTTCTTTGTTTCTAGCAAAATTTTATTCAACGTCGACAACCTCTACCTTCTTGATTCCCGTTCATCTTTTATCCTTCCTTCAATATCCCCTGTACCCAGTCTTTCCTCTCATATTACACCCCTTGCGAACTTGTGCCGATCCCACGTTGTTTGGGGCGAAATGATTAAAAATAAAAGATTATATGAACACAAAATGAATCTTTTCCAAAACAACGCACTCAACACATTAGTTGTTCGCCGTATTGAAATAGCTTTAGTTTCGATTTTTAAAACATATTACACTAGCACTATAGCCCGGCGTTGCTCGGGTGTAATGAAAGCTTTAAAACTAATCCATGGTCCTGGAGCTCAGACTGTTTCGACGTTGGCACGAAATACTATAAAGCAACAGTTGTTTCCAGTTAAAGCGAAACCGCAGACTGAAAGAAAAATGAATGGATGTAAGTCAAATTTTGATTTCCTGGTATCGATATCAAATAAGTGTTTTTAGTCGTAAACTGAATTTTGAAGGCTAAATAAGTCCTCTGAGTAAATGGTATCATGGCTGAGACTAAGAACTACAATTATACATATTTAGAGCCAAAACCGAAACAAAAACTAAAATAAAGGTGCTGAAAAACTGATTTTGATAAGACCCGGTATCATGCCTTTTATATATATATTATCGATTTTCTGCACTATTGTAAGAACTGCAACCTTGAAACTTCTGAATATCGTTTCTTATGTCTTTGTCTATGAGTGTATCAAATTTGATTAAAATTGGTCCATTCCTTCTATAACGTGATTTTTTCGATTATCGATTTTCGATATTTATCGGGAGTACCTCGACAGAAAACCAAGCTAAGAACACTCGCAGACGCTTATAGTACAACTGTGTAAATTTTCAAGGAAATCGGTTCAGCCGTTTCGGAGTCTATAGGTAACGGATACGCGCACACACACACACACACACACACAGAGACAAAGTTCCATTCATAAATAAGTTTAGATTATTTTAAGGAAAAAGAAATTTAGTAAAACGAACTTTCATAGAAAATGATTTAATCGCTAGATCATCCACCGTAAATTTTCGTCTACGTTTAGTTTCTTACAACAGTTCATTTTCCGTGGCAGTTCTGTTATTCCAGTGAGTGATACTTAATAATAAAAGTGATACAAACATAAACAAGAAGAAAAGGGAACGCTAACAAAACTGAGTAGACTGTATACACAAAAAAATATCTTTTGAAAACGTAAATCTAAATGATTACAATTTTAGCGCCCATTCTTCTTCGTACTCATGTGAAGTTACATCAACGGAAAACAAAACTTTAGTACATATAAATCTTAAAGAATGAAACGTACCACAATAAATAAAAATTAACTTTGTCATGAATGTTTCTAATAAATATAAGCAATGAAGATGTTCGTCAAATTTAGTTATGTTCTTTTTCTAATTCTATGTACCCTCTCCTTTCAGGACGTAGGCGATCATGGCTTTCCACATCTCTCTATCCTGATGGCTCTTAGCACGCCTTCTCTTGTTACACCATGCAACCCTTGTTCCCTCATCCACCTGACCAGGTCCTTCAAATATGTTATCCGCTGCTTCCCCTGTCTCATTTTTACTCTATCTTGCCTGTTAGTATCAGGTTCTCCAAGCCCTCCTTCATTATTGCATGTCACAGGAACTTCATCTGTCTCTTGCTGATGCTCAGTATTAATCTTCTTTTTGTTGCCATCCTTTCCAAAACCTCATCATTGCTCACATGCTCGATCCATGATATTCGCAGCATCCTTTTGTATAACCATATTTCAGTTGCTTCAGGTTTTTTCTTCATCTTCGATGTTATTGTCTAACATTCACTGCCATATTGAAGAACTGACAACTCATACCAATCCAGTACTCTCTTCTTTGTTTCTAGCGAAATTATCATGTTTCTTAATACTTTACACGACTTCTGGAATGTTTTTTTCGCCATGCCAATTCGCCTTCGGATCTCTGCATCACACTTTCCGTCTTCTGTTAGAACACTTTACAGGTATTTAAATTTTTATACTTGCTTGATTTTAGTATCCCCAACTGTATTTGGCATTTTGGGGAGCTCTTTTTGCTGATGACTATGCATTCGGTTTTCTTACAGTTTATTTGTAGTCCTTTCTTGTCACTCTCTTCAGCTGCTTTCTGTAGGAGGTCTTGTAGTTTAGACAATGCATAAACTTGACGAAAATGGCAAATTTCTGGTATAAACCTTGACGACACGATTTGAGATGGTGTAATAATCAAGTTGGGGTTCTCAAAGACACGTGGCCGATTGGGATTTGATCGAAAGTGTTGGGGTTTGATACAAAGACTGGTTACAGCATGGAAGGAGAACAATCTACCCCAGTGATCAAAATAAAGGACTTACTTCGGAATTCCAATCACCTATACAAGGACGGATTATACAACTGCTGAAACATCGTGAATATGGCAATAAAGATGATAAAAACAATCGGGAATATTTAAATAAAATAAATCTCAGAAGTTTAAACTGGAGAAGTTTAAATCCCGGATGTGGAATTTCTATGATGAGGAATTAGCTTTTCTTGCACATAGAAAGCTTTTATAAAAAAAACAAAAAACAAATGAAATGTGCAAAAAGAATCAGTAAAAGGTTGATGAAGGGTGAATAGTTCACGCCGCATCCAGCGTAGTGCTATTTTTTTAAATGAGTTCTGTTTAGTTCAAACCTTTTCAGAAAGGAAACATCATTCTTTTTCTCATTCTTATTTTCTTTGCGTTCCGAGTGTGAGATAAATGCCTCACAATGACAACTTTTCCCCAATAGCTGCTACTGTGTGTATACTGTTTTCTGTATAAATGTTTCCCTAAACAGTACAGTATTAACTTATTCATGTTAAATATCAATCGTTGCGTATCCACTGAGGATAATAATAGGTATTATAATCATAGGTATTATCGAATAGGTATTATATTATAATAATAATAATAGGTATTATCCAATACCTATTATGTTTGAAACGTTACTTAGTTAGTTAGGGACTTAAGTTAGCGATCTGAACCGATGATGAGACCACTGCTTATAATACTCACTTTCTACGACTCCTTCTTTTATTTATATTCCATAACCTTGAGCATATTGTATTATGTTAAATTAAACGCCTTCTACACTTTTTAAATTAGAGTTGCTCTGTGGGTACATGGATGACCAATACCTTAGAAAGATGCAGTAGCCAGTATGTGACGATAAGGTTTTAGCCAACGTGTTGGCATTCGTCTTCTTTATATTCATCTCCGCTCTCTCTCTCTTTCTCTCTCTCCCTCTCTCTCTGTCTCTCTCAAACACATCTACACACACATACTTCCTCCTTAACACAGCTTAATATAATATAAGATTACAGTAAAGTAGCTTCTATAGACATTACTTTTATAGATATTTTAATAAAATTACACTCTGTATTATCGTTATTTTATTATCCAATACCTTTATGTTTGAAAACGTTACTATCATTTGTAGCATGAGAAATTAAATTTCTTTCAGGAAATCATAATTATTCTTCTGTAGAAATTCTTTGACTACTGTCCTTCATGAAATAAAGCAAACAAAAACAGAATTTTTTTTGTTCTAGTTGATTTTGTGGCAATTCATATACACACAAATACTCTTGAAAAAGGTATATATCCATCTCTTCTCTCTCCAGCAATCGGTTAATTAAAAGGAAGGATTAGGTTCTATAGCGTTGGTTAGTACACAGTCTACCGCAGAAAGCAGTAGCAATCTACTGAGGGAAAATCTGCCAACTGGTCGCTTAAGCGGGTATCACGTATGGCAATTAACTGACTGAAAACGAAAATTGCTCGTCGCTGAATTAGTCATTGGTTGTGAATTGAAGAACTAAAGCACGGAACGACACGAGAAACCGCAGTTATTGAAGAGTTCAGATTAAGTTTGCAAAATGCCAGAAACTAATGAAAGCTAACTTTTCCATACTTTGATGTCGCCATTCAGCTTTTGATAGGATTCCTTATACAGAAGCTTCAAAGACATTGTTGATCAAACAAACCTGAAAAGATCTAAACAGCAGGTTTACATTTCTTTTTGACGAAGTGAATGAAAATATCTCTAATATTTTGAAGTAACTTATTTCTCTTTCAATAAATTGCGCATAAAGACTGTTATATATATATTTTCATATTTTATCTGATTACGTATATATGTTCTATAATTTAGTTGTCCTCTCAACTGCCTTATATGCCTGTGAGATGGGAAATTCACCACAAAAGTTATCAAACTCTTAGATGCGTTTAATCTAAAAAGCCTTCACAAAATCTGAAAGGAGACTTGAAGATATAGAATTGGTAACGAGGAAGTGCGAGGAAGTTCAATTTCTAGAAACCTTAGTGACTCATACAATAATTCTGCTTGTTCCCTCCTTAGTTAGTTATTGACTTAATGATGTGGACCGGTGATGGGACCACTAAAGCACAATTCGAAATACGGCGGTATTGTTAACAACATATATTAAATCAAACATAGATACAAGAGAACAGAGTAAATATAAGCTTGGCTTACTAGTGACAGACAGACAGACAAACAGACAGACAGACTGTGCTGAGCTGAACTGAAGCCACGAGAGTGATTAACTCTCAGTTAATATACTGGTAGGAAGAGTCCATAGTTAAGTGGGTAACACCCCACAACAGTTAGTTATTTAGTTCCTCCGTCCGTTACGCCACTGAAGAAAGATAACACACTTACTCTCTAGACGAGCTTTTCCTTCCACTCTATCTTTTTATAAACGCTACTTTCCCCAGTCTTTCTCTCACCTTTGCCAAACAGAATGGTAGTAAAGAGTGAGTGAATAGGAGAGAGCCTATAGCATTACCGTAGCAGTATCAGCTTAAGCTGATGGTTGTAGGATTAATTGTGTGTGTATATGTGTGTCTACTGTAAAATATACTAAAAGAGGCAGATTTGTTGTCGTATTGCGATACCTAATAACAAAATGTCTGGCCTCTACACCCATGGCCATTACTCAGTTGTTTTTCCTGTTTATAATGGACACAAGAGCCATGATTTTTCAGTAATAAAAAATAATTTATCTTTCGAAATCTCTCACAAAATAACGTACAGTATTTTGGTTATGGTCTGTGCATACACCGCTTAATATAATATAAGATTACAGTGAAGTAGCTTCTATGGACATTACTTTTATAGACATTTTAATAAAATTACACTCTGTGTTATCGTTATTTTATTTTCCAATACCATTATGTTTGAAGACGTTACTATCATTTGCAGTACGACAAATTAAATTTTTTCAGGAAATAATAATTATCCTTCCGTGGAAAAACCACAGGTTCTGCTAGTAATATAAGATTACAGTAAAGTAGCTTCTATGGACATTACTTTTATAGATATTTTAATAAAATTACAGTCTGTGTTATCGTTATTTTATTATCTAATACCTTTATGTTTGAAGACGTTACTATCATTTGTAGTATGACAAAGTAAATCTTTTCCAAGAAATCATAATTATCCTTCCGTGGAAATTCCAAGGGGTCCGCTAGCAATATAAGATTACAGTAAAGTAGTTTCTATGGACATTACTTTTATAGATATTTTATTAAAATTCCACTCTGTGTTATTATTTTATTATCTAATACCTTGGTTAATAAAATAAAATCCCAGTTTGAGAATCGCTGATTTAGGTGGAGGAAAATTGCGTTCCTTAGCTCTGTGACAACTGGAGGAAAGGTAGCAAGGGAATTGCTGATTTAGGTGGAGGAAAATTGCGTTCCTTAGCTCTGTGACAACTGGAGGAAAGGTAGCAAGGAATGTAAGTCCGGTGACCTCCTCCAATGTTTTGCTGCAAAATTTTTGAGCATAGATAGACAAAACCGATACGAAATAAGGTTATTTATTGTATCGTGGGATGTGTTTCCTTTCAGAAAAGCAGGAGAAAACCTTAGGTAAGCATACAGGTGACCTGATCTTCCTGTCAAAGCTTATTCAAAGATTATTTAACATAAACTATGATTAGTCAAAACGTTCGGAAGATTTTTCTCATGTATTGGTTCTCCAAGTGCCTACAGAGTAACTCTAACAAAAAGAAGTTTAGAAAACATAATTTAAAAAATGAAGTAGCTGAAATGTGGTTCTACAGAAGGATGCTGCGGATATCGTGGACTGAGCATGTGAGCAATGATGAAGTTTTGGAAAGGAGGGAAACAAAAAGGGAATTAATATTGAGCATCAGGAAGTTCCTGGGACATCCAATGAGGAAGGAGGGCTTGGAGAACCTGATGCTAACAGGCCAGATAGAGTAAAAAAAGCGACAGGGGAAAGCAACGGATAACATATTTAAAGGGCCTGATCAGATGGATAATAGAACGGGGGTTTCGTGGTGTCACAAGAGAAAGTGTGCAAAGAGCCATCAGGAATAGGGAGACGTGGAAGGCCATGATCACCTACGTTCTGAAGAGGCAAGGTACATAGAAGAAGAAGAATTTAACAGAATACAAACCTTGAGTGATGCTGAAGGTCGTGGAATATAAACGAAAAAGGTCGTAGAAAGTGAATATACTGAGGATGATTGACATTTAACATGAATGGATTAATGCTGCATTGTTCAGGGAAACAGTTATAGAGAAAACTGTTCCACACAGTAGCTGTTATTGGGGAAAAGTTGTCTGGACATTCTTCTCAAACTCGGAACACAGAGGAAATGAGAATGAGAAAAAGAATAATGTTTCCTTTCTGAAAAGATGTGAACTAAATAGAACTCGTTTAAAGAAATAGCGATAATATAGCGACAAGTGTCTATGGGCAAGAGGCTGGAAAATGGAGAATAAGTATTATCCCTGAAGTCCGTGTAAATAATTTTGAGCTGTCAAGAGTGGAAAGAAAAAAGAGAAGAAAGAAATAGACAAATAGAAGAAAAGAGGAACAATGAATAAGGAGAAGGAAAGAAGGAATGGGAACAGTAATGTCTATAAGCAAATCACAATGGGAACAGTAATGTCTATAAGCAAATCACAAAGAAGTGAAGAATGAAAATTGCGAAAAAGTGAGGAATTAAATCCCGAAGTAGTGAAGAATGAAAATCGTGAAGAATGAAAATCGCGAAGAAGTAAAGAATGAAAATCAGAAAGAGGTGAAGAACGAAAATAGCGAAAAAGAGAAGATTGAAAATCACGGAGAAGTGAAGAATGAAAATCACGGAGAAGTGAAGAATAAATATCACAAAGAAATGAAGAATGAAAATCGCGAAAAATGAAAATCACGAAGAAGTGAAGAATGAAAATCGCGATGAATGAAAATTTCGAAGAAGTGAAGCATGGAAATTGGGAAGAAGTGAAGAATGAATATTACAAAGAAATCAAGAATGAAAATCGCGAATAATGAAAATCACGAAGAAGTGAAAACTGAAAATCGCGAAGAAAGAAAATCACGAAGAAGTGAAGAATGAAAAGCGCGAAGACGTGATGACTGAAAATGGCGAAGAAGTGAAGAATGAAAATCGCGAAGAATGAAAATCACGAAGAAGTGAAGAATGAAAATCACGAAGAAGTAAAGAATGAAAAGCGCGAAGAAGTGAAGAATGAAAAGCGCAAAGACGAGAAGGCTGAAAATGGCGAAGAAGTGAAGAATGAAAATCGCGAAGAATGAAAATGGCGAAGAAGTGAAGAATGAAAATCACGAAGAAGTGAAGAATGAAAAGCGCGAAGAAGTAAAGAATGAAAAGCGCAAAGACGTGAAGGCTGAAAATGGCGAAGAAGTGAAGAATGAAAATCACGAAGAAGTGAAGAATGAAAATCGCGAAGAATGAAAATCAGGAAGAAGTGAAGAATTAAAATCCCAAAGAAGTGAAGAATGAAAATCGCGAAGAATAAAAATCGCGAAGACGTGAAGAATGAAAATCACGAAGAAGTAAAGAATGAAAAACACGAAGAATGATGAAATTAATAAAAAAGCGAGATGAATAAAAGCAACATTGAAGGAAAGCTGCAAAAATCACAGAAAGAAGAACTGCAAGTAAAGAAAGAATAAAAGTCACAAGAAAAGAAATTAGGGAAGAAAAAAGTAATGAACTGATTAAGCAAGGAAGGATAGAATGAAAGCAACATGAAATGAAGGAAAGAAGAATGTAAACATGGAATGAAAGAATGAAAGTGTTGTGGATCTTCGTCGCTAATTTGTTGAGGATTTGTAGCGAACCCTTGCCGCAAAGTTGTAGTGACCGGTTTGGCTGGAATTTAAAACACGGAACTCAGAAGATAGCTTTAAACAGTATATTAGTATAACAAGAACAATATGCACAAGTAAGTGTCAATAATAAAAAATTATAGAAATAAGTAAGTCCGAACGGTACAGTTACGCTGCTTATTGCCTGACTAGGCGCTAACTTTAACTGCGTGCTAGCTGTCGTACTCAACTGCGGTTATTGTCTTTCGGAAGTCACGCAGGTAATTATATATACAAAGAAGAAAAGTCCATTTCTCGTAGAAGGGCACCACAACAGAAAGAATGAAACTCATAAGAAAGGGAGAATTTTAAAACAGTAAAAAAGGAAAAAAAGAAAAGGAAAAGAAAACAAAGTAAATAAAAAAAACAAAGCGAACAAGGACGCAGTTAATGGTTGGAATTGGTCTGCCCCTGTCAGGTACAGCAGTAATACACTGTTTTCGAGACCGTAGACACGGATACCCAAAGACGCAGTGGTATGGACAAAAATGCCTTTCAGAAGTTAGCCCGAGTACTGAAAGAAAGTTAAATTTCATTAGAAACAAAGAAAAGACTGCTGGATTGCTACTTGATATCTGTCCTGTAATTAAGGGAATTCTGGACGATCTCATTAAAGATGAAGGAGAGGCTTGAGGCAGCAGAAATGTGGTTTTACAGAAGGATGCTGAGGATACCATGGACAGAGCACGTGTGCAACGATGAGGTGCTGTAAAGGATGCAAACGAGAAGAAAACTGACAATAAATATCAGGAAAAGACAAATGAGGTTCCTGGGACACGTAATGAGGAAGGAAGGCCGAGAGAACTTGATACTCACAGGTCGGATAAATGGAAGAAGAGACAGGAGAAAGCAGCGCGAGACGTACTTGTTAGGACTGAGCAAATGGTTGACGGAACCGGGCTTGGAAGGGATACCAAGAGAAATAAATACTGTAAGCGACAAGAGACAGAGCAAAGTCCATGATCGCCTACGTCATGAAGGAACACGGCACATGAAAAAGAAAGAATATACTTAGTTTTTTTTAGCGATGGATTGAATATGTGAGTTCTGCTTGAGTTCTGCGTTGAATACAAGTTTCTATATTGATTCAACAATTAAACTTGGTTATAGAAAATAGAACAGATATAGTTGCCTTGTTTGGGCAATATTCTGCAGAGAAACATTAAATACTCTGTGCCGTATCCCTTGAGGAGGTGGCGATCATGACTCACCACAATTTCTTATTCTTTGTAGCACGAAGTAGCGATTTGCTTTTATGCTCTTTCCTAATCGCTGTACTTTTAACCATTTATACAAGCTCACCAGATAATTTATGCGTTGTTTTTCGCTCTTCATTCGTTGTTATTCTAACAAGTGAGTGTCAAAGTTTCTAAGCCCTCTTTCCTCATTAACTTTCCTTTTCTGATATTTCATGAAAGTATACATTTTGTTTCCATTTTCTCTAAAACTTTGTCATTGCTAAGGTGTTTAGTCCATGATTATTCTCAGCAGCCTTCTGTTGTTTCATGTCTTGTCTTACACTGTAATGAGATTCTCCAGCAATCACTACCATATCATCATCATCATCATCATCATCTAACCATCACACTCAGATGGTGCATAGGGTAGCAACATTTTGTTGCTGTTTCTGTAACAAACTGTTTTTTACGGGGCAGGGTTGTTAGCCCTGCACCCAACCCCCAAACCCCCAAACCCCCAAACCCCAAACCTAGAGGACCGGTGGGCCATTCTTAGTCCTTACGTTTACAGCACCTGGTATTCCCAAATGGTCACCCATTTAAGTACTGACCAGGGTCGATGTTGCTTAACTTCGGTGATCGGACGGGTACCGTTGTATTCAACACGATATAGTCGTAGACTCACTACGATATAGGAGGGTTGGTATTACGTAAGAGTTCAGTAATCTTTTCTTTGTTTTTGAGAAAGTTTTCCTGCTTCTTAATATCTTACTTAGCTTTTGTGCAGCATATTTCACTATTCCAATTCTATTTCGGATATCGGTGTTTCATTTTCTCCCTTTGTTAAAACGTTTACTGAATATCTAAATTGTTGTACTTCTATTATTTTGGCATCTTCATTGTGTAATTAGCATAATGGTCTGCTTTTTAGCTAATTCAATCAGTCAGTTAAATGCCATAAATGATGCAAGATTGGACGATCATCTTTCAAAAGCGTCATGACTGTCTGGGGAGAATATTTTTCCGCACTACGTTGCCATTAGTTTGTGCGGTAGACTGGTTGCCATATAAACCAATTTTCATAGGTGAAAGGAGAAGTGACGGGTTAATATCTTTGTCAAGGTTATTTGCGTGTAAGTGAATGCAACGAATTCAACTGGGATTCGAACTCACCTCTCAGATTCTTCGTTCTGAACCGATATGCACTGCACCATAACGCACATTGTTTCTTATGACTGTTTTTTTTTCTAGCGAGTTTTCACGAAAAAAAATGAAAAGAAAAGAGAGGGGTTTCGAATAGAAGAGGGGTGGTTGGAATTTCTTCTGCTATTCAGAGGAGTGAGATTTTTTCAGTAGGATGTTATGCCCTGCCAAACGGCACGAATTGTTTCAAAAATGCGTTTAAGAAAATGAAGAAGACTTCATTCTGTTGCCATGGCTACTAGTCTACCGTCATCACATTTCGTACATATGGGATGTTTCCGAACCAAAATGTGCGCGTTGCAGAGATTTTACACGGTAACTCACAGCAGCGAGGATAGATGTTAACATGTGGAGATCAGATTCCGAAAGAAAACTTCGAAGATCTTACAAACACTATGCATGATCGTGCAACATCTATTTTGCGGTAACCTAACCTCGAAGAAGGCAATTTAGAAAGGTTGGCATATATATATGTATCCGCAGAATGACGGTAGAGGAGGTTTTTAAAAAATGTCTGGCCATATCTATCTTAGCCTCTTTCTTTCTTTCTTTCTTTTTGTGTGTTGTGATGCAGTGGATATCGGCTATGAACAAAAAATCGGAGAGCCGAGTTCGAATTCCAGTTGAATTATTGCCCTTCACTTACGCGAGAATACCCTTGGGAAATATCTTTCACTTCTTTCTCCAGCTGTGAGTTAAATGACAGGACAGATTGGGTTCTATAGCCTCGGTTAGCAAACAGTCTGCGGGAAAATTTTCTATCCAAACAGTCATGTCTCTTTCGAGACATGATCGGCCAAGCGTGTATCACTTAACTGACTCATCCATTCATATATATATATATATATATATATAGTCATCCGCAGACAGATCTGTTTCGCTGTATTACAGCTCATCAGAACGGTTAGACTCCGATTGCTTTTAACCCAGGATTGAAACCCGACCGAATTGCCGTCAGTCGGCGATTCTGCCTCTGAGCTATGGGCGCTCGGTAGAAGAAGGCAGACTTTTTAGCGAGTATATTATCATTATATACGCCCAATAGCTGAGAGTATTCTAATTCATTGCTGAATGAACGATGCGTATTTGCTAGAGTAGCTACTGTTATTCAAAGTCTCCCATTCTTCCGGACTGCTCAAGCAGGGTGTCAGAGCGTAAATAATCATCCGCATACAGATCTGCTTCGCTGTATCACAGCTCATCAGTACGGTTATCCAAATTGGAAAAGGCTTACTAGTAAAATCCCAAAAGAGACCATATTAATATTAATTGTTGAAAAATGAAATATTAAAACTGATTCATCCTGAGAGCCCGATGAAAATAAGATTATTTATTTCAAGGGCCAATATGATTATTTCTGTGGGAAAACCAGCATCATCGGCGATTCTTTCAAAGAATCGCCGATGAAGCTGGTTTGTTCGCAAAAATGATCATTCGATCCCATTTCTGATTTTATATAGATACATAATGATATATTTTATATTAGAACCTTGAAAAAGTTCTCGCTGTTTTCCACCTGGTGGCATTCCTAGAACTGTGTGTGTTTTGTTTCAGATGGTAATGCATTCATAAGGAAGTATAATATGCAAGCTTTGAATTTAGTCTATGTCAATTCGCCAAAGTGTAAAAAACCTTGTTTTTCATAGCGTTAAACATGTCGAATTTCGTGCCAAAGAAAGTGTATTCGCGGGTAATTTTACTGGGGTACTTTATTCAAAAGAAATCTACAGCTAAAGCCAACGTAATTAGATACACTATGATAACCCGAAGTGTAGAAGATCGTGTGGTAAGCCCGGCTATGCATCAACATCAGCGACCCAATATCCATAGTTCGAAGCTTCTGTTCTGCATTCCAGGGGATCAGCTGGATGTAGTTTATTATTGGTTGTTCATAACGATCGAAAATATCACGGGATATCACTATCGGCTACAGTTGATGTGTTTGAGCCGAGCATTGAAGATATAACGCCCGCTATATGTGCATTGTGGCACAATGGATATCGGGTCGGAACGAGAAATCGGGGAGCCGAGTTCACATTCCAGTTGAATTCCTTTCATTCATTTACGCACAAATACCCTGGAAAAGGAATTAATCCGTCTCTTCCATCCAGTTATGGTTTAAATAACAGGACAGACTGAGTTTTGTAGCCTTGGCTAGCAACAAGTCTACCGTAGAAAGTACTGCCGAATAACCATCTGCCTAGTCAGTCACGTCTCTTTCGGGACATGATCACCCAAAAGTATGTATCACGTATGGCACTTGACTAACTGAATGAATATAATAGTTGGAGTCATGAGTAAGGATTCTACTAGTCATAAAGTGGGGGATCGGTTTTTTATTCTTATGAAGTAATAAACTGATCTCCCACTTATTACAACGTAATTATATAATACATCTTTCTCCCTCTAGATATGAGTCAAATAAGAGGACAGATTGGGTTCTATAGCCTTGGCTGGAAACCTGTCTACAACAGAGAGCAATGGCAATCTACTACGGGATAATTTTCTGCCCAGTCAGTCATGTCTTTTTCGAGACATGATCACTCAAAAGCGTGTATCACGTATGGAACTAAACTGACTAATATGAGCGGAGACACGAGAAACTGATTTTGCAGCATGTCAACACTAGGCCACACGATGCAAAACCGGTAAACACCTATTTGGAAACGCTTAAATTGGAAAATTCTATCCAACCCGTCTATTTACAAGAGATTTGCCCATTCGATTATAACTTGTTCCGATCGATGGCACATGACTTGACTGAGCAGGACTTTCATTTTTATGAAGATGCTAAAAACGGTTAGCCTCAAAAGGGCGTGTTGTTTGTCCGACGTGGAATTCAAATGCTGCCAAAAAATTAGAAAAAGTAGGAACTGATGATGATAGTGATATGTTTCTTACCAATTTTCGTAAATAAAACACCATTTTCATTAAAACGCATCAAGAAACTATTAAAATTCTTAATACATCAAGAACAATATTATGGAAATATATAATAATGCAGAAAAACTTTCTTCTTGTGACTCGTTTTGTTCTTTAGAAATTCGTCAGTCTAAATTTTTTTTTTTTTAATCATATCACCCCAATCAAGGCGGTAACGCCACTGATGTGCAGGGGGCTACGTAAGGGTAAAAAGAATGGAAAAGAGAAAGCCGGAAACCACATCCTAAACAGGAAACAAGGGATGAGCCTCTTCACCTGTTCAATAGATGTGGGTGGAGTGTGAACCGGGCGATAGTTTAGTCTATCTACTCCAATTGAAAAAAAAAATAAATAAAAATAAAAAAGGAAAAGAGTGAAAAGATTGGAAAAGAGAAAACCGGAAACCGCATCCTAAACCGGAAACAAGGGATGAGCCTCTTCACCTGTTCAATAGATGTGGGTGGAGTGTGAACCGGGCGATAGTTTAGTCTATCTACTCCAATTGAAAAAAATAATAATAAAAAAGGAAAAGAGTGAAAAGATTGGAAAAGAGAAAACCGGAAACCGCATCCTAAACAGGAAACAAAAAGAAAAAAAACGTTGAATTGCTAAGTTTTAACTTAGTTAAAGTCCAGGCAATGAAATGTCGAACAAAAAATAAAAAAATAATGGCTCGCCCAGAACAGAATTCAACAATATTCAAGACATTTTAACTCCAAGCCGAGAACAAAGCCACTGACTGTTGTAAAAGATATTTCTAACTTTTTACTCACAGAATGTGGAAAATCATATAACTTCTATTATCACAGTGTTGGATATCTACAAACAAAAATCGTGGAAAGTAAAATAATATAGACAAAATCGGCTTGATAAAAAAAAAAAAAATTAAATTAAATTCCCAGCATCACTGGTCGTTGCATCTGTGTAGTCTCAATAACAACAATTTAGGCCGATGAAATCATCAAGAATGAAACACTTCACAAAGAAAACTTTTCCCAGTATATATGCCCGTTCATTGAATACTGTTGCCATATCTGGTTGGGTGCCCTTACTATCCACCTAGCGGTCCTTGACAAAATCCAACCGAGAATCTGTAATGTGATCGATCCCAAATTGGCAGCCAAGATACAGTCACTTTATCACCGACGCAATATAGCTTCTCTGTATCTCTTCTACGGTTACTTACAGGCTTTTGTTCCGATGAACTTAGCTCTCTGGTTCCCCCTATGCATGAATTTGCTCGAGCAACAAGATTAGCAACTATGCCCCACCCTTTTAGTTTGAAACCAATAAAATGTAAACGCAAATTCTACTCCAGCTGTTTCTTTTCTCGCACATTCCGCTTGTGAAATTACCTTCCGTTTACTTGCTTCCCCCACAGCTACAATCTCCAAGAATTTAAATGTAACGTCAATAGCCATCTCCTATCTCACTAACCTGCATCCTCTCTCTCTCTCATACTTCTTTCTCCATCCACTCCACTCTCATCAGTATTCTCACCCTTCTTTTAACTACTTCCTAACACCCCCTATAACTTGTCACTCTTTCCCATAACTTTCCTCCTATGTAATTCCCTGCACACCAGTGGCAGTAAACTTCCTTGCTTGGGGCGATATGATTATATATATATATATATATATATATATATATATATATATATATATATATATATATTGTAAGAAGGTTATGGAACACGTAGGTTTTAAACCCAGTGTTCATACATTTACTTTTATAAAGAGTGCTCGATACAACATAGAGCTTTATATTGTAATGGTTGTTACAATGGTTTATAAAAGCAGAGTATCACTAAACAAAAATCTTCGCGTTTCGGAGCTACGTTTGTTCCTCATCTGGTGATAAGTTGAAATTATGTAGAAACGAATTAACAGTGTTATGTAAACACCGAAAATATTTTTCGTTAAAATTTAATTAACCAAAAAATACCTCATTCACATAAAATTATCCCCTCCAAAAAGGTAATTAATACCCATGATTTAATCCTCAAAATTAAAAAAAAACGAACATCGTATAAATAAAAGAAAATAAACTCACACAACATTAATAGCAACTTTATTCCATCCACTCATAGATAGTAGCAAAATAAAAAGTATCTACCCTTTCTTAAAAAGCCTTACATCCCAATATAAGAATTACCCAGACAAATTTAATAAGTGACCTGTCCAAAACTAAGCTAATCCACGCCCCTCTCCTAACCCAAGGCTGTATTACAAACTGCCGGCTAAGTCGTAGTAAACACCCACCATATTCACTTACATATCATATTACCAAAAATAAATCGTTTTCACCATTTAATTTTCATTTCAACTTATCACCAGTTGAGGAGCTAACGTAGCTCTGAAAGGCGAAGATTCTTGTGTAGTCATACTATGCTTTTATAAACCATTGTAACAACCATTACAATATATTAATAAATATAAATATTACCCTATGTCTATGGCACGACTCGGAGTTTCATGAGTTATGCAATTTCACTCAATGTCCATGGGAATTAAATCTTATAAAGTGACTGCTTTTTTAATAACAAGATTAAAATTTTAAATATTCTATTTATATTTCTATAATCTTACTGGGCTGTGACGATGTTTTTGGCCAGGTGACTCGGTACTTTCTTTGATAAAAGATACACGTTCGAATTGTAGCCCAAAGCATATTTTCTTTAAGGCTCTCCAATACACATACCGGTAGCCGCAAGAAAAAAGAAAACAGGTCGTCTACTCAAACATTGGTAGCCAGAAAATAAAGTTTAGAGCGTCAAAAATAATTTTGGATAAAAAATGCATTGATATGATACAATTTCTGTTTTTATGTGTAACGAGCAGTATAGCCCGGCGTTGCTCGGGTGTAATGAAAGCTTTAAAACTAATCCATGGTCCTGGAGCTCAGACTCTTTGGACGTTGGCACGAAAGACTAAAAAGCAATAGCTGTTTCTAGTTATAGCGAAACCGTAGACTGAAAGAAAAATGAATGGACGTAAGTCAAATTTTGATTTCCTGCTATCGATATCAAATAAGTTTTTTCGTCGTAAAATGAATTTTGAAGGCTAAATAAGTCCTCTGAGTAAATGGTATCATGGCTGAGACTAAGAACTACAATTATACCTACTTAGAGCCAAACCCGAAGCAAAAACTAGAATAAAATGGCTGAAAAAAATACAGACATACAGGCAGATAAAAAGACACACACACAAACATTTTGCCTTATATATATATTATCTATTTTCTGCACTATTGTAAGAACTGAAACCTTGAAACTTCTGAATATCGTTTCTTATGTCTTTGTCTATGAATGTATCAAATTTGATTAAAATCGGACCACTCCTTCTATAACCCAATATTTTGATTATCGATTTTCGATATTTATCCGGTGTACCTCGACACAAAACCTAGCTAAGAACACTCGCAGACGCTTATAGTACAACTGTGTAAATTTTCAAGAAAATCGGTTTATCCGTTTCGGAGTCTATAGGTAACGGACACACACACACACACACACACAAACACACACAGACAGACAAAGTTCCATTTATAGATAAGTTTAGATGTGTTTATATTTGGGAAATAACCGTTCTTTTGTAGAGTTTTCGTTAAATATGGTGAAAAAAGGTTATTTTGTATTTTTTTTTAAGTTAATTTTTCTTGTATCTTTATAACGTTTCTTATTTGAGAACTGAGTTTTTGTAAAAGATGTTCATATTTATTTTCACGCGTGCTTTTGGTTAATAATTCAACCAAAGTAAATTTTGTTTAAAATGTATATTTCCATGGCGAAAGGGCGTATTGTATCGAAGATAGCGCGATTTTTATTGATAAAAATCTTATAAATAAAAATGTATGTGTCCGTTGTTTTGTTTATATTTTCCTAGTATTTTAATTCTGTTTTTATTATTATTAATTTTATGCGAATGCACTTAGCAATTTTAGGTCAACGGGCCTCATTTGCACGGCGAGTAACGGCCATTCAGTGTTTGATCTCACACTTTACAAGTCACTAATACAAAAAGAAAAAAATAACTTCTGCATTTTTGGGAATGCCGCCGGTGATTAGAGCGAATCGATTCGGCTGTTTGCTTCATGTCGATTTGATTTAATATCTTTTGCAGTAAATGTATCGAACGTCAGGCGATTTTTTCTCTCACTCTCTCTCTCTCTCTTTTCCGATCAATCATTCTTACTCTCCAATGTCTTCTAGTTGTCTTGCTCTCCTTCTTCCTCGCATTTCCAATTTTTTTTCCGCTCCCATTCTTCCTTCATATTTTCTGTGGCCCTCTCTTTCTCACTGCGACGATTTCTCTTGCTCACTTCTCTCTCGTTTCTTTTACTCTCTCGTTCTTTGTCTCTCCTTCACCATCTCTTTTTTTTTCTTGTCTTCTCACAAGCTCTCCCTTCCTCTCTCTTTAATTTTTCTTGAAATCAACTGTGCACTGTCAGTGTTAAAACCTAAACACACACAGACACACACACACGCGCGCGCGCGCTACTTTGCGTTCATTCGCGACGCGAACGATTGTGCCTTTCTACAGTTTCTTTTCTTTTGTTATTTTTATCAATCAGTCAATTAAGTGCCATACGTGATACACGCTTAGGCGATCATGTCTCAAAAGTGACATGACTGATTGGGCAGAAGATTATCCTGCAGTAGGTTGACATTACTTTCTGCGGTCGACTGCTTGCCAGCCAAGACTATAGAACCAAATCTGTCCTGTTATTTAACCCATAACTAGTGGGAAGAGGCAGATTAATACTTTTCCTAATGGTATTTGCGCGTAAGTGAATGCAAGGAATTCAACTGGAGTTAGAACTCGACTCCCCGATGTCTCGTTCCGAGCCGAGATCCACTGCAACATAACGCACATCCATATAGAAGGAACAATATCACATGACAGTCTGGTTCTCTTTTCTTTGCTTCCAACGAAGTTTTCATATCTTTCAATAGTCTACTCAACTTTCGAAATGCGTCTTGGCCATGCAAATACACCTTCGAATTTGAATGTCACACTTTCCGTACCCTGTTAGAACACATTCCAGGTATTTAAATTCGTGTTTCTGCTTGATTTTAGCATCCCCAACCTGTAATTGACATTTGGAGCTCCTCTTGTTGCTGATGACCATGCATTCAATTTATATTTGGTCCTTTCTTCTCGCTTTTCTTCGCTACCTTCTGTAAGAAGTCTTGTAGTTTCCTTTCCGTATCTGCTATCAGCACTGTGTCATCTACCTATCTTATATTGTCAAGTCTGTGGCAGGTAATACCGAATCCTAGCAAACCTAGTACTCTCAGAACTGCCCCGCTGTATAGGTCGAAGAAGACATACCCACTTTCTATTTTTGTGTATCTGTTGAACTCATTTCCTGTCTGTATGCAAGCGGTTTGCTGCCACTATAGGTTCTAGATTATTCTAATGTTTTTTTTTTATATATTAATGGATTTATTTTGTGAGAAAAAGAACTTTATTTCTGTAATTTCCCTCCATCAGTATAAAACTTATGACTTCTTATATTAAATCGTAAGGCAATCTGTGTTTCTCTCGTGATGAATGAGAAATTCAATAGTAATGGTAATGGGAAGAATTATTGAACAGAAATTATTCTCATTAGTAAGTAGGGGAGACTAAGCTACTAATAATATTTTCTATTTTCTTTGATCCGTTTTATTGGAATATTTTCTTGGAGATTGTAGCTGACGGGAAAGCAAGTAAACGGAAGGGAATTCCAAGGTAGGAAGTGCGAATAAAGAAGTTGCTGGAATAGAATTGGCGTTTACATTTTATTGGTTTCACAGTAAAAGAGTGGGATCTAGTTGACAATCTTTTGGCCCGAATAAATCCATACATAGGGGGCACCAGAGCGCTAAGTTCATCGAAGCAGAAGCCGTGAAAAAAAAAGTATCTATACAGGGTTTTTGTTACTTTTAAAGATAAAAAAAAAGCAAAAGTGACGAGGGTGGACGTTGTGTAAGTATTTGTTTGTTTGATAGAATCGACTTATCGTCTGCATTTTGCGGTCTAGATCGACAAGATTTGCGCTCAGATATAGATAAAAAATTTAGAAGGCTAACGACACCTTGAAAATTTTCAGAAAGCCAAAATTAGAGGTAAAAAATATATATTATCGCCCCACAAAGTCAGGGATTAGTTTACACATTGATTATATTATAGAATCGATCACTCACTTTATATTATCTATATCTATATATGTTACCCCTTCCCCTCCCATCCTAATCCAGTAGAAACATTCTACATTGTTATCTATATCTATAAAAGTGACGAGGGTGGACGTTGTGGAAGTATTTGCTATGTAAATTCATCATATGTTTTTATACTTACTACTCCTTAAACTACTCGAGTGAAACCGGGCTAAACTGCTAGCCTATATCTATAAAGTGACGAGGGTGGACGTTGTGTAAGTATTTGCTATGTAAATTCATCATATGTTTTTTATTCTTACTATTCCTTAAACTACCCGAGTGAAACCGGGTTAAACGGCTAGTTTTCTTATATAATTGCTTATCCAACACAAACACGAAATTTAATCAATGTAGAGGCTTACCGAATGTTGTTATTGTTGTAATGGCATGCAAAAAGCTAGTGGCATATATTATGAGGTTATGTAGTTTTTTATGTTAGTTTTTTTTAATTATGAGGTTATGTAGTTTTTTATGTTAGTTTTTTAATTATGAGGTTATGTAGTTTTTTATGTTAGTTTTTTAATTATGAGGTTATGTAGTTTTTTATGTTAGTTTTTTAATTATGAGGTTATGTAGTTTTTTATGTTAGTTTTTTAATTATGAGGTTATGTAGTTTTTTATGTTAGTTTTTTAATTATGAGGTTATGTAGTTTTTTATGTTAGTTTTTTAATTATGAGGTTATGTAGTTTTTTATGTTAGTTTTTTAATTATGAGGTTATGTAGTTTTTTATGTTAGTTTTTTTTAATTATGAGGTTATGTAGTTTTTTATGTTAGTTTTTTTTTAATTATGAGGTAATGTAGTTTTTTATGTTAGTTTTTTTTAATTATGAGGTTATGTAGTTTTTTATGTTAGTTTTTTAATTATGAGGTTATGTAGTTTTTTATGTTAGTTTTTTAATTATGAGGTTATGTTGTTTTTTATGTTAGTTTTTTAATTATGGGGTTATGTAGTTTTTTATGTTAGTTTTTTTAATTATGAGGTTATGTAGTTTTAATTATGAGGTTATGTAGTTTTTTATGTTAATGTTTTTAATTATGAGGTTATGTAGTTTTTTATGTTAGTTTTTTAATTATGAGGTTATGTAGTTTTAATTATGAGGTTATGTAGTTTTTTATGTTAATTTTTTTAATTATGAGGTTATGTAGTTTTTTATGTTAGTTTTTTTGAATTATGAGGTTATGTAGTTTTTTATGCTAGTTTTTTAATTATGAGGTTATGTAGTTTTTTATGTTAGTTTTTTAATTATGAGGTTATGTGGTTTTTTATGTTAGTTTTTTAAAATATGGGGTTATGTAGTTTTTTATGTTAGTTTTTTTAATTATGAGGTTATGTAGTTTTAATTATGAGGTTATGTAGTTTTTATGTTAATTTTTTTAATTATGAGGTTATGTAGTTTTTTATGTTAGTTTTTTAATTATGAGGTTATGTAGTTTTTTATGTTAGTTTTTTAATTATGAGGTTATGTAGTTTTAATTATGAAGTTATGTAGTTTTTTATGTTAATTTTTTTAATTTTGAGGTTATGTAGTTTTTTATGTTAGTTTTTTAAAATCGAGGATGCATCATTTGGACTTTTCAAAATGTGGAATGTCATTCGTCGATTGACTGATGTCCTTAGCAGCATATCAACACTTCCTTGGTTTATTTAATGCCGAAGTCTAAATATTTTTACGTAATCTTATGCTTTCATCTACAGATATTTTCGGACTCTTTTGTTCGTACCTTCAAAAACTGATCATATTCATTAGTTTACATAAATATTTCGTTTTTTTAATAATCATATCGCCCCAAGCAAGGCGTTTTACTGCTACTGTTTTGCAAGGGTTACGTAGGAGGAAATTTATGAGAAAGAATGACAGGTTATAGGGGGTGTCAGGAAGTGGGTAAGAGAAGAATAAGAATACTGATGAGAGTGGAGCGGACGGAGAAAGGAGCATGAGAGAGAGGATGCAGGTTAGTGAGATAGGAGATGACTATTGACTTTACATTTAAACTCTTGGAGACTGTAGCTGTCGGGGAAGCAAGTAAATGGAAGGGAACTTTTTTTTATAATCATATCACCCCAAGCAAGGCATTTTACTGCCACTAGTGCGCAGAGGGTTACATAGAAGGAAAGTTATGAGAAAGAGTGGCAGGTTATAGAGGGTATCAGGAAGTGGAGTAGAGAAAGATGAGAATACTGATGGGAGTGGAGTGGACCAAGAAATGAGCATGAGAGAGTGGATGCAGGTTAGTGAGGTAGGAGATGACTTTTGATTTTACATTTAAATTCTTGGAGATTGTAGCTGTCGGAGAAGCAAGTAAACGGAAGGGAATTTCATTTTATTCAAAGTGTAATTGTAAGTTATATACGTAATACACGTAATAAATAAATAAAACGAAAACAATAATGGTATTAAGAAAAATGTTTTAATGAAATTGTTCACGTGTAAATGCACATCCCTCAGCGCAGAAAATTTAATGAGACAAATGTAACGTCTCACACTTTCAATGAGTCTTTTGAAATCAGGAATGAAGTTGCTTGTCGAAATCTTCATTACTGCCTGCAAGTTTATGTCAGTTAGAAAAGACTTAGTTTTACTTTTGTTGATGTTGATACAAGAAATACTTTCTTCACAGATGTGTGCGGATCGAAAAATTTAAAAGTTTTTCCAGCAAAAAAAAAAAAGTCATATGTTATTCTACTTTCACAATTAAATACATGGTAGTTGATACTCAGCTTTTATCCTTAGACATGTTTGTGCAGACATAATTACTAGAGGCGGTGATATGTGTGTGTTTATGTTGTGATTTTGTTGAAGTTATATATTTGAAAACATTTTGATTTCTTTAAGAAATTGTAGGATGGATTAATGCCATCGAATGTTCTTTCGTCGGTGGGTTGGTTGATGTTTAGCGGCATATCAACTCGCTGTAGTGGACTTTTGTTGCTTATACCTAACTCACCTGCTACTTAATGTTGTTACTGCAGCTTATCATATATATACATCTCTCTCTCTCTCTCTCTCTCTCTCTCTCTCTATGAGCTTGACTGGGGGGATATATGCAAATAAACACACTGCGGTCTTTATTATGATAGAGATGATTATTTTATTTTTATAAAAACCATTTGTTATTACTTTAAACGTTACTGGGTTGCCGTCTCTTTTTTTTTTTAAACGGTAAAATTAATAACAGCCGGCTTACATTGAAAAATCTCACGAAAAAAAATTGTGGCTTCGGCAGAAATCGAACCTGCGTATCCTATACCAATCGGTCGTTATTCATATGTATTGCTCACCACCAAGAACTCATAATTGACCGACAACTACGAAATTTGTTGGCAACATTTGATTTGATTTGTTTAACGGTGTATCAACACCTTATGGGTCATTTAATACCGAAAGTTAATTTTCTTGAGAGATTTGACGTAATAAATGTATAAGTTATTTTACTTTCACAATTAAATACATGGTAGTTGATACTCAGATTTTATCCATAGACATGTTTGTGCGGACATAATTACTAAAGGCGGTGATATGTGTGTTTTATGCTGTAGTTTTGTTAAAGTTATATCCTAACTACTACAAAATAGCACTTATAACAACTTAACCGAGCACAAATCAATATTTTACTCTGTACTAAAAAATATTAAGCAGACTCTTATTAAGAATGACTTTCCAAACCACATTGCAAGTGAAGAAATAAGACGATATTTCAAAAACGTCAATACACATCAAACAAAATATGGTACTTCCACAAAAGACCCTAAACATATCAAACTCTTCTATTACAACCAGATGTACGATAACTACAAACAAGATGAAAAATCATAAAAAATCCCATTCGAATCAATATATCTCCCGTTGATCCGAATAAAAAATTAAAATTAATAATATATTATAATACAATACTACTAATTTAATTATTTGTAATAACTCCTCCCTACCAACTGATGTGTTACATAAAACTAACATTATATATCAATTCAAATGTCCCTTGCAAGAATGTATCTCTGACAAAAAAAAAAAAAAACCATAAAAAAACAAATAAATATATGTTGGATTTACAACTACATTAACTAGATGTCTGACATTACATTTGTCTAATCATTTGCCCATTTCTAGACATCTACAACAACATTCCTGTTTACACTCTCTATATAAAAATGTAATGATCGATAATACAACTATCCTACACCAGACAAAGAACAAAAGCAAACTACAGATTCTCGAGGCAATATTCATTAAAACACTTAAACCGTCAATTAATAGAACCAGCTATGGATACTGTAGTAATTTTCTAAAATGTTTTTAAAAAGAACTTTTTTTTCATGCTTTAACACGTGTTTGACCACGACATTACAATATATTAAAAAATTCCATTTTGGATAAATTTCACGTTCTAATGAACGCTAAGCAATTTGTCAACCGTTAAGCGATTTGTCAACCGTTATATTTGAAGCAGAAAAAATTCACAGTAAGTTTTAGCAACACAATTTTGCGGTTATTTTTGTTACCATAACTCACACCCCTGAAGATGATCTCGGAAAGAGATTGAAAGTACTTGGGTACCTTGAGAAATGAATGATAATAACATCTGTAAACGTTACAGATCATTTCTGACATTTTTCAATTATAATATGCAAAAGTAAGTATCCCTGAGTATAAACGTATTTAAATAAAAATAAGCAGACACAATGTTTGCAATTTATTTAATCTGGTATATATATATATATATATATATATATAATTAGCCTGGAAATAAATCTAAAAGTAGTATTTCCAATTTTCTATTTTCGTAAAAGGAACGACACTTCATTTAAAAGTTTGGCTCAATTAACGCGTTGATCTTCGGAGGCCAATTACGAAATTTGACTTCAAATGACAACACTATATTAGTCAACATCGGCAATAGAAGTTTTACCATTTATTTTTAGTCGGAAATTAGGTTTTTCATTCTGTCTTTAGATGCCAGGTAACAGTTACTAAAAACAAACTTTAATTGCTTTAATTGCAAAACTACAAGCACGAGATAACTCGCCATTGGCTTCATTGTTAAAACTGCCAACCATGATATTTCTCGTGAAGAGACTCTACATAAAGAAGATGAAAATAAAATCCTGGGCTAAATTGTATATTATCTTATAAAAGAACGATTCCAATTATGATTCGACTAGCAGTATAGCCCGGCGTTGCTTGGGTGTAATGAAAGCTTTAAAACTAATCCATGGTCCTGGAGCTCAGACTCTTTGGACGTTGGCACGAAAGACTTTAGAGACATTAGTTGCTCCCAGTTAAAGCGAAACCGTAGACTGAAAGAAAAATGAATGGATGTAAGTCAAATTTTGAAGTTTGGTGAGAATTAGATAAAAATTGTGGATTTATATAAAGGACATACAGACAGATAAACAGACACACACGCAAACATCTTGCCTTTTATATATATATATATATATATATATATATATATATATATTATCGATTTTTTGCACTATTGTAAGAACTGCAACCTTGAAACTTCTGAATATCGTTTCTTATGTCTTTGTCTATGAGTGTATCAAATTTGATTAAAATCGGACCACTCCTTCTATAATCCGACTTTTTCGATTATCGATTTTCGATATTTATCGGTAGTAACACGACACAAACCTAGCTAAAACACTCGCAGACGCTTAAATTAATTTTCGACATACTGACATTTTTCGAACTACATGAAATTTTGTGCTGGAACACATGTTCAGCCGAAATTCTATGTGTCGTGTTCTACAGGACGTAGGCGATCTTGGTCTACCACATCATCCGATCCCTTGTCGATCCTAATACCCATTCTCCTATTATCCCACTCAATCCTCGCTTCACCATTCATCTGCTCAAGTCGATCAAGTATAGAATGCATTACTTTCCTTTGTCTCTCTCTTTCACTCCATTTGTCTCGTAAGCATCAGGTTCTCCAAACCCTCTTTTCTCACTACATGTCTCAGAAACTTCAGCTGTCTTTTCCTGATGCTAAGCAACAGTTTCTTTCTCGTGTCCATCCTCTCCAAAATCTCATCGTTGCTCACATGTTCTATCCGTGGTATCCTCAGCATCCTTCAGTAGAACCACATTTCGGTTTCAGTCTTTCCTTCATCTTTGATGAGATTGTCTACCATTCGCTGCCATGTTCAAAAACAAACGTCCCATAACAATCAATTATAATCTTTGATTCCACCGAAATTTTCCTGTCTCTTAATACGCTTCTGGAATGCATCCTTGGCATTTCTAATACGCCTTCGAATCTCCGTACTACACTTTCCATACTCTGTCAAAACACTTCCCAGGTATTTAAATTTGTGTATCTGCTTGATTTTTGCATGCCCAACATGTAATTAAGGGCACCTCGGCGTCGTGCAATGTTTAGCAAGCTTGTCTCGCTAGAATCATTATAACTAAGTAGTGAGTTCGATACTCACTGGGTATCCCCTACTTTCGGCCGTGTGTCGCGTCTAAGCTACGCTTAGAAAATCACCTTCCTCCAGGGTTGGGCGCAGGGCTAACAACCCTGTCTCATAAAAAACAGTTTGTTACGGAAATAGCAAAAACGCTGCCTTACACACCATTGGGTGTAAAGCAAAAGTTTATTCTTATTTATTAACCTGTAATTGGCATTTTGCGTTCCTCTTTTTACTGATTACTATGCGTTCAGTTTTCTTGTAGATGATGTTTAGTCCTTTCTTTCAGATTTATACAGTCCTGCTTTATACTAGTGGGGACCCATTCACGGTTAAGACCAGCAATGCAACGAACATGGTATCGAATTACCTTCATTCCCTTCGTATTACATTATTGAGATGTAATTGCCACTCGAGCAGTTTCTTCACACAGACTGCTACTTTGTGGAATGGACTCCTAAGACGATGCTTTCCCATGATTACAATTTTAACCTTTTCCAGTCTAAGATTAACTGCTATCATCCCCATATATCCACGTAAACAGTACCTCTTAGTCTTTTCCGCTGTTTCGAATGACTCCCGGGCCTTGTACATGGAGATAAAAACTGTAAAACCTGAAAGACGAAACATATAAATTATCCAGAATGATCGAGAAATTTTAATTCAAATTCAGCAAGAAGCCCGGTGATGGCATCGGCCAAATGTAAAGTTTAACTTACTGTCGTGGACCCTGTTAAGAGTCCAGCAAGAAGTAATACAATAACCAAAATAGAAAATAACGATATATATATATATATATTAAACACAGCAAAATACAAATACATGGAACTCTGTTAGTAGAACAATAAGTATGGATTAGGAAGTAATACAGTGTAACCCTTATATAAGAGAGTTGTCAGGACTGATAAAAGTTATGTTATATCTCTCTTATATCTGAATTTCTCTTATATCAGGGTCTCTTATATCCGGGTTACACTATACTAGAACTGGGATTCGCAATAGTCGTACGGTAGCGGTGTTGGCTATCTCACTCTGTCTCTGCTTATCTCTCTCTTTCTCTGCCTATCGCCCTTCTGCTCTGCTCCCACCTCTTGTGAGGAGAAGTATATTTAGTTGTAGGAAGAGTTCATTCCGTTGTATGGGTGATGCTACCATGATACTTACTATCCCAGAAAGAGAGCCTCTTTATTAATATTCATCATCCCGTCGAATTGGGGGAATATTTTTTCTGAAAAATCAGTAATGGTTTTCCGTGAAAATCTCTTTGCTACATCGAATAACAGATTTTAAGAGGCTTACGGCCATATCACGTTGAATACACTGGTTCTCGCTCGATCACCGAAGTTAAGCAACGTTGAGCCTGGTCCGTACTTAGATGGGTGACCGCTTGCGAATACCAGGTGCTGTAAGCGTTTAGTGACGGATGTGTGTTGTGGTGCAGTGGATATCGGCTCGAAAAGAGAAATAGGTGAGCCGAGTTCGAATTCCAGTTGAATACCCTGCATTCACTTAAGCACTGGTACCCTTGGGAAAGGTAGTAATCCGTCCCTTCCCTCCAGTTATGGGTTAAATAACAAGAATAGGACTTGGGGACTTTTCCCTTAAAAACAAATCCCAATGAATCTTGATACTCGAAAAGAAATAAAAAAGACACAAAAACTTATATAAACAATAATAAATTGTTGAAAGAAAAAGGTATTACCAGCAATAAATAAATAAAGTTCAGTTGGCAATAAATGACCCGCCGTGGTTGTTTTGATTTGTTATCAAAACAAACAATCTAAGATCTTACAATTAAAACCATTTTTGTGTGGGTAAAAGATTTGAATCTGGCTTTAAAAGCAGAAACAAAGGAAGACAATAAAGAAACAAAGCGAAAGGACGAGAAAAAGAAAGAAAAGGTGAAACAGAAAAAATAAAAATATTTCTAAGGTCATTTTTTTTTATCAAACTTTACTGTCCAGTCTGTATTGCGAAAAATTCATAAGTATGTTCTGCATCTTCACCAGATTAGTTCAGTTGTCTACAGATTGAAAAGTAATATTGACTATATAAGCAGAATTATGAATGACTAGAATTAACTTTAAGTCATTATAAGTGAATGTGTATTTCAACGCGATGTAATAGAAAACTTGTCTAGCTAAAACTTAGTAATGACATCGATCCACACTGGGTGTCTTATATTTTTTACATTTTGCCACATCTAAGCAACGCACAGAAAATCAAAACTATAAGTGCTCATACACCGTTAGCTGGAGAAGGGTAGGTTTTAATAACTGAGGTGGGGTAGGAATTTTTCTAAATATACAATACAAAGGATATCGGAAAATTATTTAAAGTGTCAAGAATTCCAGAATTTGAAGAAAGAATCTTTTTTTTTTCTGGAACCACTACTGCAATATTCAACATCGTCTCCAAGGCTTCTGTACTTCCTGATAAGATAACAGCACATGTAGAGAGCCTGACAAAATTTAATCAATATTCGAAAAGGCTCGCATATATTAGATATCGACTCACACAACTCGCTTTAAAAAATCGAAAGTACATTTGTGCAACATCTCTTCAGAAAACCTCGTGATAAGTTTGTTGTCAAAACTAAAAATAAAGTAAGTTGTTAAATAGAGTTTACTCTCACAATCATAGAATCATGCACATAATAAAAACAGTATAAAAACTATAAACTTGAAAGAACGATAACATATTTTTCTATGTATCTCCAGGATTTTGGTGATAGTAGCTCTACAATGCGTAGTCCTTAATAAACTTTTGTCTTTCTGTTATTTCTCGTAAAGCTCATTTCACCAATCATTTACTCGGTCCTGGCTATGACGGTAAATTACATCCGGCAGCAAGGCCTCTGATTGGAAGGTTGTGAGGAGCATGGAACCTCCTCTTAATTGCCGTTGTTCCCAGGTCCACCCTGACCCAGGGTGGTAGCACCTGTTAGAGGTCCCAGGTATGGGTAAAACGCTAACCCCAAAATGTGGTCAAAGCATTATGAAAGTATAAAAATAGACTTTTATAGAAAAATATAGATTTTTGAAGGAAAATATTACCAAAAATACTTTAAAAAATTATTACCATAATACATTTTGAAAGGAAAAAATTATTACCAGCAATACATTCCTTAATACAAAACTGGAAGACATCTTCAGTTTTTTAAAATAAAAAAATTAAAAATTTCATCAAAATCAGACTAAATCACCTTTCTCACTATATGTGAACATTAAAAAAGTATCTTAAAACCCCACCTTTTTGGCATTAAATAACCCACAGAGGTGTTGATATGCCGTTGAAGAAGACTCAAACTCAAACTGAAATCCAACCCAATATCATAAAGTACGTTATATGCTGTTTTTGTCTGTCAGTAATTCCCAGAATCAGTCAAGTGAGTATCAGATTTTCCAAGCCTTATTTCCTCATTATATGCAAAAGAAATTTCAACTGCCTGTACCTGATGTTTGTTGACCCTGTCCACCATAGTTTATGAATATCGAATACAGCGCAGTAAGTAATCTGTTCAATGAAACAACGTCAAAGATTAACACTCACGTGTCAGATACTCTACTGAATCGGATTAGATCGCGAATACTCGGGAAAATATGGCCGCCTTTTAAACACGTCGCATTGAATATTTTGAGCCTTCAGATTAGTTAACCCTTCTATTGGTGGACTATAAAATGAGTCAGTCTATTTCTGGCTCACCAGTATACAACAATTGTATTTTTATACAATGAATAAATATTGTATACAACGGTACCCCTTTTAAGCCTTGTGCCACAATTCTTTATTTTTATGCAATGAATAAATATTGTATACAACAGTACCCCCAAAATCCTACAATGTTAAGCATGAGTTTCCTTTTTGATTTGATTTTCTGGAAAATCCGTTGTGGCTCAAATGTTCTGTCCCGCATGCTTCTGTAGGGCCACATTTCCGTTACTTCAAGCCTCTTCTTCATTTAGTACAGGATGTTAAGAAAAATATTTAAAAATTACACTTCTCTGGTCGTATTTGGTACATACTGCAAGTAGGCATGATCTATTAAGACAAATTTGGACATATTAAGACAAGCTCAGACAAAATTTTACCCAGTTATCGCTTCAGTGGTGGCTTGGTACTCTTTCACCAGTGGACTGAACGTTTACGCTCGGTTTCCTCGCATAAAAACACGGCCTTATGTCACAACTCGCTCCAGTGGGTGTACAGAAAATACCCTTCTCATATTTGCCACATACTTACCCAAGGCAGATACACGTCCTCATCTTATTTGGCACCTAACAATACTGGCTAAAATAAAACTACTTCTGTGATAATTGCATGTCTATTAAATTGTGCAAAGAATGACTTAGCCGGTTCTAAAAAATGTTCCCTGCAAGGCACATTCAGAATTGCAAAAAGAAAGATTAAGTTTTAAGTCTCAATATCATATAACGTGATGTTATTTTATAATTTTTAATATATATATAGATAGATAGATATTAGTCATCCACATACAAGCCTGTTTCGCTGTATCACAGGTCATCAGTGTGGTAGACACAACCACTTACTTCTAGCCAGGATCGAAACTTGACCGATTTGGTGTCAGTCAGAGTCGTTACCCGCTAAGCCATAGGCGCATGGAATCAGAGAAAGGAAATTTTAACGTGTTGTATATAAGGAGTGTATACACACGCCAGTCACCAAAAGAGTAATGCTTATATCACAGATTTTGAAACTGTTTTTAAAATTTTCTTCTCTAGAGAGCTCAATCATAATGAGAGCATAATATATTAATCATTCATATATATATATATATATATATATATATTATATGATATAATTTTTTATGATAATATATACACCCGTGTGCAAATTAATTAAAACAACTGACTTAGCTTCATTTTTTCATCATACAGTCAGTTTTAGGCCCATTGAAGTGGCAGGGTATAATCGCTTTCTGTTTTTCCGTCAGAGCAAATCTTTTGCATTGGTGTTCAGTAATATGAATCTAAAATCGAAGCGTATAATGAAATTTGTTTGGCCTTGAAAAATATTGCGTCATAAGTGATTGCATCAGATTTTTATTACGACCAGACACTATTGTCTCGACTGTCGATTAGTTTTTTTTACGATCATTGTCTGCAATGGTCGTTACTTCTAGGAAGTATACAAAAATCGTAAAGTTGAACAGACTGGCAAGACTTATAAAGAGATCACGGATATTGTTGGTGTCAGCCTTTCAACTGTGAATCATATCGTCAAAGCGAAGAAACAAACTGGATCCATCAGTCGGAAACGTAAGAAAAATGCGGTTGGAATTGAATAACAAAGCTGAGAGACAACGTATACATAATTAAGGAAAGTGTGAGAGACCCTAGGAAGACATTAGTTTTATTTTCAGTTAATTTGCACGACGATGCATATATATATATATATATATATATATATATATATATATATGTCTGTCTGTGTGGGCTTTTGTGTGTTCATTTTAACAACTCTTACTCTTCCGAAATCCTTGGTCCGATTTGAACCAAAATTGAGTCACTTTTCGATCACGACATGCACTTTTGATGTACGCAAAAGTTTTTCGAATCGATTTTCAGGGTAAGGTACAAATCACCGAAACGCTTAGAATTTACGAACCCTTCTACTTCAAGACGCGTTATGCGAATTCAACCCAAATCGGGTAACTTGTAAATCAAGGCCCAAACCTTTGATGTAAACAAAGATCTTTCGAATCAATGTACAGGGTTTGTCAAAAATCAACGACAAACATAATTTTGTACACTTTTATGCATTTCGTCAAAACGCTTCTCTCAATAAAAATAAAATAGTAACGACAATTTACCCATCGTACCTTATATATATATATATATATATATATATATGTATATATATATACGTGTGTGTGTGTGTGTGTGTGTATGTGTGTGTGTGTGTATAACCGAAATCGAAACACTGCTCGATCAATGTCTTGATCTGCGAAAAACATTTCCATTGACTCACAGAGTTTGACAAAAAGTAATGGAGAATGTTGCTTTTTGCGATCATTAATCCCTCTGAAACGCTTAGTTGTATTCCAACAAAAATCGGGTCTTTTTTCTAACACCTACCTTGTCATGTGGCATGAAAGTTTCACGTTTTCTACAAAGGGCCATCCCTCCGACGTTGCAGCGTCAATGCATCCATCTCTTCTGCGTCACAAAGTCATCGCATCACATTACAGGCTGCCGTAACGCCCACCCCTCTTCTACTAATCTTACATATATTGTTTCTATTTATTGAAAAATTTGACCAAGCATGAATCTTGTTTAACATCTACAACAAAAACCAATACTTACTTCGCATTTTTTAACTTATGCGTCACATCAACCTCATATTGGAGCTTTTTGAATAATCACTTGACCTTATCATTTCAGCATAAACCCTAAGAAACCCCGAGTAACACCGGGCTATACAGCTAGTATATATATATATATATATCAGCATGCAGTGTGGGTTTAGAAGAATCCAAAGGATTATCCTTTACATATAGTGGTAGGATAACTCTCTAAGAGAGCTCTAAACATATATGCATATAAATACATATAGAGCAAATCTAAGAAAAATTAAAGCAGACACGTTATCTCATGGTGAATCGGAAGTGTAGGCCTTTTTCAGGCGAACCATCATCAGCTTCTGTCTTTATTTAACAAAGGATTTTACACAAAATGTAGATTTTGTGTAAAATCCTTTGTTAAATAAAGACAGAAGCACGGAAGCTGATGATCGTTCGCCTGAAATAGGCCCACACTACCGATTCACCATGAGATAACGTGTCTGCCTTAATATTTCTTATATATATATATATATATATATATATATAGTCTGATAGGTGTACTGTCGTTTAAATTATGTAAAAATGAAAATAACACTAACATCTCATTTTGACAGATATGTTCACAAAAATTACGCAAAGGTATATTGAAAAACTAAACAGTAAATTTATTCAATAAAATAGCCCTTGCCTTCAACCACGGACCCCAGGCGAATTCGGAATCTCTTAATCTTTTCTGGACGATCTCCTTGCCTAAGTTGGTGGATGCTGCTATAATATTTATCTTCAGATCATCTTTGATGTTGCAAGAAGTTTTGTTAGTCTTTCGCTCAAAAACGCCCCACACATAATAATGAAGGGTTTTCAGTCTGGGGAGTTTGGCGGCCATGTGTAAGGAGTGATGTAGTCGCAGAAATTGTCTGACAGCCATGGCTGGGTTATGATTGCGTGTTATGGGGCAGGGTTCTGTTGCCAGACATAAGGCCTCATAGCAGCAGAGGGCATCAGTACTTCCTCAATGCGCTTGTTGTAGGCATCCGTGTTGTGTTTGAGGCTCAGTGGGAAGATGAATGAAGCCATAACATCGCCACCACTTGTGATCACACCAAACACCTTCGTAATCACCATTGTACTCATCAAACACTTTCCGAATCCTCTATACTGTCATCAGATTCACACACACACACACACACACACACACACACACACACACACACACACACACACACTAAATTGTTATTAATGGAGCATCCGGCGCGAATCGCATGCACTACAGCATGCCATTTCCAAATTTCTTACTGAGTAAATTGCATCATGCTGATCTTGCTTTCAGAGATGGTGCCCAACTGACCATACTATAATATGTAATCGACAAAAAACAAAAACAAACAACACTCCTGCGCGAAATGAAAATATATAGTGACGACAAATTACCCATCGCACCTTATATATAAATATATAAACGAGGAAGCAATAAAATAAAAAGGCGCTCAACCCTTATGAACAGCTATGTGTCTCTCAAGGTCTTCAGGTGAGCAGAAAAGGACTGCTTTTCAGCGTTCGGCAAAGCGGCAGGTAACAATGACAGGTAAAAGGCTGCAACTGAAAGGTGCAGGATGCTATCAACGTTCTTGATCCCGATGTTCAGGTCGGTCACCTCTCAAAAGATATTATATAGATGACAAGCACACCTGGCTCTGATGCTTTATTTTTCCAGGAAGAAAAGGGGATGCTACATTGTTTTTAAGTGTGTCTTTGTAACCCGAGAGGGTACCTCCCAACTGACTTGCTTGTTAGACGCTGGTCAAAGAGAAGCTGTTTTGGAAGTCTGCTATCGCTCATACGAGAAAGCTGTCCTTCCCATCTGAGCTGGATTTTCATTCAGATAGCTTTCATACCTGTCATGTTGCACTTAGTCAGAACTCATATTTACATAATAAAAGTGAATATTAAAGTCAATACCCAGTTATACTGTTATATTAACATCGGATTAATATTTATATATTGATGTGTATCTGTGCTTATGAACATATATATACTAATTTACATCAATTGCTATATGTGTGTGTGTGTGTGTGTGTGTGTGTGGCTCTGTGTGTGTATGTATGTGTATATCTGTGTATGTCTGTGTGTGTGCTCTCATTTGACGATTACGCTCTCTAGATTTGAGAATTTTAACAACAGTAGCCGTTTCTGCGGTTAACGCATTACTCTTCAACAATGAATTGACTTCTCTGTTGGTGTGTGCATACACCGCCTATTTAACACGAGAAAATCTTCCCATCTCTCAGCTATGCCTCATATGTACAAAATAAAAGTGAATATTAGAGTCAATACCCAGCTGCGACACAATCGTTAGTTGATGTGCTTTGGGGTTCGGCTCGACTATTTATACATAACCGTTATTAGCCACTGAATAACCGTAATAATCATACAATAATGCATTACTGGCCAGTATATTTCAATAGTCGACCAAAAAAAAAACAAAGCACATGACCTGACAACTGCTTTTATGCATGAAACGAACTGTCGCAGGTGGGTATTGATCTGAATGAATTGTATTTTCATATGCTTTATACCTGATATTGAGAAATTTAGCTATATTTTCATCATATATTTATATATACTGAAAGATATAAAATAAAGTTTTAAACGACATCAAATTTTCGAATTTTAGATTTTCGCCATTATTGGAAGGACAAATACACACATGCACCCACTAACAGTCACACACACATACACACACACATGTCTATATAAATAAAAATGTACTTGTCCGTTTGTTACTATCCATTAATCTAAAAGCAGATGCACCAATAGTTTTGAAATTTTCCTTTACCACTTTAATCGAATAAGAGCGTGTTTTTATAAACCTAATATAAAAAAAATATTACATTATTAAAAAATATATATTTTGTAAACTAGATTACAGCCGATGAGAGCCGAAGCAAAACATTTCATTTTCAATATAGATGCGTTTACAGACCACTTTGTTATTTCATCGAAAACAGAGGAAAACTTCACATTTAAGGTAAACGAAATTATTAATTCAAGAATTTCTGTGAGCAAATACGAAACTTATACAAACACGCTCTATATAAATAATTATACACAATCTATATAAATAATTATACACGATTATCAAATTTAGTGCACAATTCCCATTTCGTTGTTTTAGTAAATAATCTTTTAAGCCCTTTTTTATTATTATAAAAAATTTTGGCGGGCGTAAACAACAAAAATCCCTTCCTTTTTTTTAAAAATTTCTATTGATTTTTTAAAAAATAATTATTATTGATATTCCATTTATTTCGTTGGTTTAGTAAATAAACTTTAAATTTAACCAAACTGGGCCAGAGCAACGCGTGGCTGGGTACAGCTAGTATATATATATATATATATATATATATATATATATATATATATATATATAAGGAAATAGATGCAACTTACGTTTTTTAGAAAAAATAGTCATCTTAAACTATATATAATATAATAACCCGAATCTACTTAACAAAACAAAGTCATTTAATGACCACATGCTGACATAAAAAACAACTCATTTGCATTCGTCAGGTGAATATTATGAAATAAACATTTTTTGATTTCAAATAGGTATATAATTTTTGCTCAGTTATACTGTATTGAGCACTGTTCTATTAACATCGGATTAATATTTACTAGCAGTATAGCCCGGCGTTGCTCGGGTGTAATGAAAACTTTAAAACTAATCCATGGTCCTGAAGCTCAGATACAGCCTAAAGAATATTTGTATGAAGTTTGGTGAGAATCGGATAAAAATTGTGGATTTGTATAAAGGACATACAGACAGATAAACAGACACACACACAAACATCTTGCCTTATATATATATATATATATGCAACATCGAAACTTCTGAATATCGTTTCTTATGTCTTTGTCTATGAGTGTATCAAATTTGATTAAAATCGGAACAATCCTTCTATAACCCGATTTTTTCGATTATCGATTTTCGATATTTATTGGGGGTACCTCGACACAAAACCTAGCTAAGAACACTCAGACGTTTATAGTACAACTGTGAAAATTTTCAAGAAAATCGGTTCAGCCATTTCGGAGTCTATAGGAAACGGACACATACACACACGGACACAGACACACACAGTTCCATTTATAAATAAGTTTAGATATATTGATGTGTATCTGTGCTTATGGACATATGCATGCATTAAGCTTAAATCATGAATTGACTTCTCTATTGGCGTGTGTATACTCCGCTTATTTAACACGAATAAATCTCCCCTCTCTCAGTCGTGCCCCCGATTGCTTCGGGGTAGAATCTCTGCTTGATGACAAATCGGCCGAGTTTGACTCATATCTGGAAACAATTTGATATCTACTCACACTGATGAGTCGTGATACAAGGGATCTGACTATTATATATATATGTTAGTCATCCGCATACCAGCCTGTTTCACTGTATCACAGCTCATTACTGTGGCTAGATATCCACTTACTTCTAGCCGGGATCAAAACTCCCTAAGCTATCGGAGAGAAAGAAATTTTAGCGTGTCATATATCTGCAGTGTATATACACGCCAGCCACCGGGAGAACTCAATTCATTAAGAAGAATAATGCGTAAATCGCAGAAGTGGTATTTCTCTGCTGGATAACTGTAAACATCTAAAAATCAAGATTTGACGTCCTTATATATATATATATATATATATATATATATATATATATATGGGTCTTTACCATATTTGGATTTTAAAATCAAAATATGAAAAAGACCCAGACATAACGTGGAGCACTGTAAAAACAGCCAAGCCTTAAAACGGTGAAAAAATATGTAGACTGTGCCAAGAAGAAAAATTACAAATTATGCTATTCTCAAACAAAAACGAACTGTTAAATGAAAGAACGGAAATTATGACTAAGTGTATCCATACTAGGAAATACGTCTTAGATTCATACAACCATGGATGAAAACGCCATAATTCATTTTAATTTTAAAATTGCGCGTTCAAAAATTCCATGCCATGAACGTTCAATTAAAACACCGTTACAAGAGCGTTCTTAAAAAGAAAAACGGCAAACGGTAAAATCAATTATTAAAAATCGCCTGAAGACACTACTCATGGTAGAAACCTGGGTAGCGAAATAACTCGTTTAAAAATGGAAAATATTCAAAAGTTCTACAATATAAGTGTGTCGAACACTTTTTAATACAAATGTGCACTGGTCTAACCCTATAATGCCCAAAAGCTAAGTATTAACAATCAATCAATATTTTTTTTTAATCATTTCACCCCAAGGCATTCCACTGCCACTATTGCGCTTGGGGCTACATAGAGGAAGGTAAATAGGAAGAGTGGTTAGATATAGGAAATGTCAGAAGTGGGGTGATAGATAGTTGGGTGGGTGGGAAGAGTTTTTGAAAGAATGGAAGTTAGTTTGTTAGGAGATGTCTATTGACCTTACATTTAAACTCCTGGAGATTGTAGCCGTCGGGGAAGCAGTCATGTGGAAGAGAATTCCACAGTCGGGAAGTACGAGAAAAGAAACTGTTGGAGTAGAAGTTGCGGTTGCATTTTATCGGTTTCACTGTAAAAGGATGGGATCTAGTTGCTAATCTAGTATCTCGTGCAAATTCGAACCAAGAGGTCACCAGTGATCTAAGTTCATCGGAACAGAAGCCGTGAAAGTATTTATAGAAGAGACACAGGGAAAGCCATGTCGCGCCGGTGTGAGAGAGAGTGCAGGCGGTCTGCGAAGTCGGTATCGATCACATTACAGACTCTCCGCTGTACCTTGTCTAGAAGCCCAAGGAAAATAGCAGGGGCATCCGACCAGATATGGCAATAGTATTCAATGCATGGGCGGATGGTAGATTTATAAATGTGCAGGATAGATTCAGACGGAAAAAAACCTCCAGGCCCTGCACAGAGAACCGACTTTCATAGCAGCGGATTTAGCAATGGATTCGATGTAGTCATTCTACTTGAGGTCCGCTGAAAGTGTGAGACCAAGGAGGAGTAGTGTTTTACTCTCTGGGAGGCAAGCCTGGTCCATGCTAATAGGAGGTAGGTGCGATTGTCTATTCTGATTAATTGATAGTAGCTTCGTTTTAGAAGCATTAAAATTTACGAGCCATTTCTTACCCCAGTCCACTACGGATTGGAGGTCCTTTCCAAGCTCGGCTGCAAGGTTAGCTTTGTCGCCCACACCAGATTTTTTATCGAAGCGAGAATAAACTGTGGTGTC
The DNA here is from genome assembly GCA_037127315.1 of Ascarosepion bandense. Taxonomy (NCBI): domain Eukaryota; kingdom Metazoa; phylum Mollusca; class Cephalopoda; order Sepiida; family Sepiidae; genus Ascarosepion; species Ascarosepion bandense. Next base: position 298,395 of record JBBBDQ010028653.1, on the reverse strand, counting down.
ATCGGCGTACATATCTACTTGGGATCTTATGGTATCAGGGAGATCATTCATGTAGATCAGAAAGAGCGTAGGACCTAGGATAGAGCCTTGAGGGACACATTCTTCGATGGGAAGACTAAAAACGTTGTTCCATGGGACGTCACAGAGGAAGTCTCGGAACGAATCCCAGTCTGCTCTTTGGTAGCAGTAGGATATTCTGCTTGTCTGGGTTTCTTGGGTTGGGTGGGAGTGGAATGAAATGTTGACGGAAACTACGGTGTGGTGAGAGTTTCCAAGTGGGCAGAGTTGTCTGGTAGTGCAAGAGTCTGGGATGGAAGTGAAGCAGAGGTCTAGCAGTGAGTCCCTTCCGTTAGGGTTGTCGGAGAAACGCGTGGGGAAGTTCACCACTTGCGTAAGGGATTGGGTGATTGAAAAATTCGTGGTGTGGACACCAGCAGGTTCTGTGACAGAGTTCTCCAGCCACGTGGTGTGGTGGGCGTTAAAGTCACCAAACACGAATATATGGGCAGATGGATGAGAAGAAATGGCCTTGTCAATATTGTCAGAGATGCTATCAATTACCGAACAGTCAAAGGAGGATGGGGAGCGGTAGAGAAAGAAGAGATAGCTAACCGAGCTTAGAAGTGAGAGGTGGAAGCACATGAAAGAATGATCCGGGGATTCAAGGGATGTCGCCCTATATAAACTTATTTTATAAATGGAACTTTGTCTGTGTGTTTGTGTGTGTATGTGTGTGTGTGTGTGTCTGTGTGCCTGTGTCCGTTACGTATAGACTCCGAAACGGCCGAACCGATTTTCTTGAAAATTTACACAGTTGTGCTATAAGTGTCTGCGAGTGTTCTTAGCTAGGTTTTGTGTCGAGGTACCACCGATAAATATCGAAAATCGATAATCGAAAAATCGGGTTATAGAAGGCGTGGTCCGACAGGACCATGAATTAGTTTTAAAGCTTTCATTACATCCTAACAACAATTCAATACGAAACTTTATTAATTCAAATATGTTACAAAAATTCACACACCGGAATGATCCCAAAAGCATATTCATACACAGAAATTTAAAAAAAATGTTGTGGGTGGGATTAGGAAAAATATTATTTGAAATTTCTCGTCCAAACATAAAAAGGGGCAGAAATTAAGATTCATGACTCGATATTAGAAGAAGACTTATATATATATATATATATATATATATATATATATATATATATACTTTTCTGAAATCCTGTTTATTGAAGGTTGGAACAAAATTCCTCGCACCGGCACACACCTACTGTATCAATCTTATAAACTTCATCGAGTCACTGCCTAACGTTTGTTGTACATTTTTTCCAAAGAAGAAAATAGTGTTTAATATGTATTATTTAATATTATATGTATATGTATGTAGTACAGACGTTCACTTATCACCCAGTTCACATTTCTGACCGCACGTTTAAACAGAAGTAGAGATTTATCCTTTGTTTCCTATTTAGGATTGGATTTCCAGTTCTTTTTAAGATCTTCGCTTTCTCTTCCACTTTCAGTAGCCCCTTGCGTTTTAGGTAGTATTATTGCATGCTTTGAGTAAATTGGTAAACGCACACGCAGACACACACACACACACACACACACACACACACATATATATATATATATATATATAAATATATATATAAGCAGAAAGAGTTTGTCCCTTTACCTGAGCAGGTTCATGCTGACTTCCAAGTTTATGATGTTCGCACTCGTCAAGGCTGACGGTGTCCTCACAAAACTTTGATGTCGGCATGAATCTGCTCAGTTAAAGTGACAAAATCTTTGTGCTTATTAACGCTCTATTTTCATGCCAATATCAAGCCCTTTAAGCTAAAAACCTGCTTGCCAAAATACATTTTATCAGTAAAACCACTGAAAGAAAAAAACAACCTTGGCGCATTATCACACTTAAAACTGTGTGTATGTGGGGGGGTGTTTATTCCGGAAATAGATGAGTACATTGGCATGCCTGATTTTTTTGTTTTAAGGGACCTTAAAGTCTGGGCATTCTACGTTGATATTATAGTGATCTATACCATGATTTGTCTTAGTTTCTTCATCATTTTGTTAAATAATTCAAGACCTGTGACCAATTTGAAACATGTGACCGATTTGAAATTAGTTCCATCACATTATTGAAATTTAAAAAATAAAAAATAAAAATCATGAACTAGCTGGAATAGAAGTTCTTAATGTAAAAACGTCAAAATTAATCAAAACTCTAAAATCAGAAAAATATAAACAGGAGTGTTAAAGGGGTGAAAAGTAAGGATACAATTAAAAGAAAATTGTACCCCTCTCATTTTGAATTCCATAAATTACCTATTCATCTTCTACCTTTAGTAGTTGCTAAATCAAAGAAAATGGTAGATGAGATAATTTTAGAGCTTGTTCCTCCAGGTGGCAGTAAAATGACCCCATTCATTTTAGTTTTGCGAAACTAAGATGGGGACTTAAGAATATGTCGTGATTTTGAAATATTCATAAATCATAAAATATGCTAGGATTCGTTTACCCCCAAAATAAAAACTACTACTCACAAATTATCGGAGCTGAAATATTTTGAAAAATTTGATTTGAAATCTGCCTATAATCAAATACAAATCGATTATAAATTCAAGGAAATTACTGCAATAAACATCCCCATAGGATTATTACGATTGACATAAATGTCTTTGGGAGTGAAAACGGCAAGCGACATTTTTCAGAGAGCAATGGAAACCGTGTTAACTGACGAAATTAGTAACTTGATTATTTATCAGGATGATATTTGCATTGGTGCCAATACTAAAAACGAATTAAAACAAAAAAACAAAACATGTGTTAAACAAGTTAAAATTACTTGAATGACATTATACAGAGAAAAACGTGAATTTGATTGCGATACAGTATCATAGTTAAGGTCCCAGATTTCAAAAGATGGTATTGCACAAGATCCAAATTTATTAAAGAAAATTTCAGAGATTTCTATACCTACTAATAAAAGGGTTTAGAATCCTTTTTAGAATTGGTTTATTTTTATGATAGATACTTGACAAAATACAGCGACTTAGTAGAACCATTTGCTGAACTGCGTAAAAAGAATAGTGAGTTCTAATGGACTCAAAGGCAAAGCTTAGCGTTCAAGGATTTAGAAGAGATACTCACAAAGGCAAAGCTTAGCGTTCAAGGATTTAGAAGAGATACTCACAGAAAAACCCATTGTAAAAATCTTCGATCTCAGAAAGTAGGTTGGCAATTGAGGAGTAAAAACGAAATACAAGCCAGAAAAAAAAAAGAAGAAATTGTGAACATTTTTGATCTTAAAAAAGAGGTTACTGTAACTACAGATGCAAGTGAGTGGGCTGCCGACAATTTTATCGCAAGAAAGTCATCTAATAATGTATAATTCATGAAGTTTTACGAAAGCAGAAATAAATTATTCAAATATTGAAAAAGAGGCATTGGTCATTGTCTAGAGCACAGACATAGTTCGATAATTTTTATTAGATAAGACATTCCTATTAAATTCGAACTATAAACCTCTACAGTTTAATTTTAACTCTAGAAGGAATTACAAAAAGTATCATCTTCCATGATTATTTACTTATTTTTTTAATCATTTCAACCCAAGCAAGACGGTACCGCCACTGATTTTCATGGGGCTACATAAGAGAGTTAAAGTTTTAGGCAGGAGGAGAGTGAAGAGAAAGACGAACCAGCTACAGGAGGTGACAGAGACAGGGCAAGAGAAAGATGTGAACACAGGAGTGAAGACTGTTGCGAAGGTAGAGAGAGACAGGAAAAAAATAAGATACACAGAGTGATGTAGAAAGAACTGGAATCTGGAATCAAGTGGGTAAGAGATGGGAACTGATATTGCATTTAAATTCCTGGAGGTTGTAGGCGTCAGGAAAGCAAGTTTATGGAAGGGAGTTCGATGAAAGAAGCTGCTGGAGTAGAATTGTCGCCTGCATTTGGTTGATTTAACTGTAAAAGTGTGGGATCTTGTTGCCAGTCTGGTTGCACGAGTAAATTTTTAAGGAGAGGGCATCAGTGACCTAAGTTCGTCGGAGCCATGAAAATATTTGTAGAATAAACAGAGGGAAGCCACATCCCACCGGTGAGAAAGTGACTAGATTCGATCTGCCAGGTCGGGACAATCACATTATAGATTCTTTTCTGGAGTCTGTCGAGAACACTGGCATATGATTTTGACATTGATTGTGTCATAAAATATCACATGTTAATGTGTTGTCACGCTTACAACTAAATATGGATGAAAAAGAGAAAATGGATGTTCCGGTTAAAGCAATATTACTCTGGTATTACTTCTACAAAAACCATGCATCGAAAATTGATCCGATATTAAGCAAGTTTGCTAAACGAGTAAGAAGAAACAGATATCGACTTGGAACAAAAAACCGGGATGCCGAATTCGAATTCCAGTTGAATCCCTTGCACTCACTTACACACAAATAAACTTGGGAAAGGTATTAATCCGTCTCTTCCCTCCACTTATAGGTTAAATAATATAATAGAATGGGTTCTTTAGCTTTGGATGGCAACCAGTCTACCGCAGAAAGCAATGGCATCCTACTGCGGGATAATCTTCTACCCAGTCAGTCATGTCTCTTTTGAGACATGATCGCCCAAAGAGTGTATCACGTATGGCCCTTAACTGACTGAATTGTTCCATAGCTGAGAAATCTTATAAAGAAATAAGGCATAAATTACCAACAAAAAATGGTGTTATAAAAATCGGAAATTTTATAGAACCACCAAAACGGGTGAGGAAAAATATTTTAAAAAGTGTACATGATGATGCTCGTTGAGGGGATTAAAATCGAAGCTATATTAGGGTATTATAGCGACATAGAAAGACATGTACATAAATGCCCAAAATAGGCAAATATAAAGATGTTTTGACAAAGGAGAATACTCTCATTGCCTAAAGAACCGGAACGATGGTCTCATGAGCTAATTGATGGCATGCAACTATTTTTAACTATAGTGAACTTCACATAAAACTCAAAGGATAAGATAAGGGAATACGTTACAGTATTTACATTATTCGGACTATTGTCCTCATCTTTGTTGCTATTTGTACGACGTTTCAGCTGTTGTACGCTCCGGCCTTCTTCAGATGCTAGGAATTTCTAACCGAACCCTTTATTACAATCACTGGGGTATATCATTCTAACTCCTTGCGTAGTACAAATGGCAACAAAAATGAGAACAATAGCCCAAATAATATGAATACTGTAAATACTAACTCATCACAGAAATATAGACAAATACTAAGGGAATACTTTGTAGGAAACATTCAAGAAAAATGAGAACAAAGATTAGGACAATAGTCCGAATAAAGTAAATACTGTAAATACTACATCATCTCAGAAATATAGACTAATTCTAAGAGAATACATTGTCAGAGAAATTCCAGAATAATGGAAACAAAGATTAGGACAATAGTTCAAATAATGTAAATACTGTAAATACTACCTCATCTCAGAAAAGTACAAAAATACTAAGGGCATACGTTGTAAGAGAAATTTAAAAAAAAGGGCAACAAAGATAAGAGCAATAGTCCGAATAATGTAAATACTGCAAATACTACCTCAACTCAGAAATATAGATATAGACTAAGAGAATATGTTGTAGAAGAAATTCAAGAACAATGGCAACAAATATGAGTACAATAGTTCGAATAATATAAATGCTGGAAATACTACCTCATCCCAGATGTATAGACAAATACTAAGAGAATACATTGTAGAAAGCATTGAAGAAAAATAGCAACAAATATGCGGACAATACTCTGAATAATGTAAATACTACAAATACTACCTCATATCAGAAATCAGGACAAATACTAAGGGAATACGTTATAGTAGAAATTCAGTAACAATGGCAGTAAAGACGACAATATTCCGAATAATTTAAATACTGTATATGCTAGCTCATCTCAGAAATATAGACAAATACTAAGCAAGTACGTTGTAGGAAAAATTCAAGGACAATAGCTACAAAGATGAGGACAATTGTCGGAATAATTTAAATACTGTAAATGCTACCTCATCTCAGAAATATAGACAAATACTAAGAGAATACGTTGTAGGAGATATTCAAGAAAAATGACAATAAAGATGAGGACAATAGTCTGAATAATGTCTGTACTGTAAATACTACCTTATCTCAAAAATATAAACAAATACTAAAGGAATACAATTTAGGCGAAAATCAAGAACAATGGCAACAAAGATGAGAACAATAGTCCGAATAATATAAATACTATAAATACTACCTAATCTCAGAAATATAAACAAATACTAAGCGAATACGTTCTAGGAGTAATTTAAGCAACAGAGAGGAGGACAATAGTTCAAATATTGTAAATACTATGAATGCTACCTCATCTCAGATATAAAGACAAATACTAAAGGAATATGTTGTAGGAAAAATCCAAGAACAATAGCAACAAAGATGAGGTCAATAGACCGAAAAATTTAAATACTGTAAATACTACTTCATCTCGGATATATAGACAAATACTAAGGGAATACGTTGGAGAAATTCAAGAACGACAAAAGGCTTTAAAACGCTTTGATTCATAGAGGTGCAATGTTATTAGCCAATGGGATTTTACCAATTTGCATATGTTGGCTATAGGATAAATAAAGTGTAAAAACTCACATGACAGGAAAGTGTCTACTGATCTCGTCGTAAAACAACACTATACAATAATTCTTCTCTAAGATTTTCCTGATATGTAATCAAAATTGTCTCTAGGAGCTTTTGAATCAATCTTTTTGAACGAAGCATAGAAGCCTCCTGTCAAACATGATAACACGTGCATGTGCAACAGCAAATATTTTTTATGAACACACCTTCCCACGGACCCCTGTTGCCGCTCCTAGCAAAAGCAAATCGTCAGGCACTGACAAACAGAGCGAAGGAAACACGAACTTCGAAATGAATATCCGTATTACAATTTTTCATATAACAGCTAGAGGCGTTTTTTTGTTCTTTTCTTTTGTTTTTGTTTTTTTGTTTGTTTTTTTGTTTGTTTGTTTTTTATTTTCCCACCTTTTTTGATTGAACGTATTGAGGAAGGAAATATGCAAAGCAAATAAGTTGAAGGCACATTTTTTGGTAAACTGTTTCCTTTTTTTTTTTCGTTGTTGTTCTTAAGTGCAAATCCCCAAGGAAGTTGACGGCGGAAAAAGTACGTTTTTCAAAAGAAAATTAAGACAACAAGGCGCGCTCGGAGATTTAATTAAAACAGGCAGAACTCCTTAAGCATGTATTTATTGCATCCTCTGCGAAGACAAATACGACACAAGGTCAGGTTGAATATATAGTCCCTCTTTCCCCGAAACGTACGCGTGTAGGTAAAGTTACCTCTCCCAAAACATACGCGTGTAAGAAAAAACAAGAACAAATTCCCAGTTCAACTGCTTTTATTGCACAAACGTATTTTTGTTCATCTTTATTCGCCTTCTCTTTTCACGTACCGCGGCCCCCGGCCTTCCGACTGGGATCCAAAATGACCAAATTAAGACCAGTTTAGACCGGTTTTGAACCTATCCACCGCGGTGGATAGGTAATGTTTTGATCTGTACCTGGGCGTACGCGCTCAGGTTGCCCACGTTAAAAAAGACCTTGTGTCACATCTCTCTCAAGTAGGGGAGAAGTGTAAATATTACCTAGTTCCTTCAGGACATGGGTGATCATGGATTTCTATAACCTCCTCTCCATTGTTTAATTTAATTGACCCTTTACAATTTACTAACATTTCTATGAACTAATTAGATAGATCAGTCACTGTTTCCCTCTTGTACAAATTCCTTCAATATACCCTGCGTGCGTTAAATTCTCCGCGCTCTCTTTCCTGAGAGCTTGTCCTTGAAATTTAGACTGTTCCGATACTATTCCTTTTCTGTGTGAGTTTCGTCTAATTTTACTTCGATGTTATTTGTCTATATTTTTTGAGATGCGGTAGTATTTACAGTATTTACATTATTCGGACTATTGTATTCATCTGTGTTGCCATTTGTACGACGTTTTGGCCATTGTACGCTCCGGCCTTCTTCAGGTGCTAGGAATTGCGAACCGAACCCTTTATTACACTCAATGGCGTATATGATCTTCATCTCTTGCGTAGACTTTCTTCTGGTAGTCATGAGTTATCTCCCTCTAACATTCAGTAAATCAGCACATATGCTAGGCTACAAAAATCTTCTAAGCCGACCAAGCATAGAGATGAATACAATATGGGAACCAGTAATACGGAGTGACAGAGAAAATCATATTTGGTAAGAAATACTAGAAAAAACCATTAACATAAAAAATACTAGAGAAAACTATTAACATAAAAAATTTGCAATATGAACTCTGGTAAAAAATGGTTACTGAACATTAGGTTTATAAGTGCCAAAAATTCAGTTGTTCTTGTTTTTAAGTGGATATAGACGTTGGTAAGTTCCTGTGACTTAACCCAAAGTGTTGTGAGTTCAATACCAGGCTATAACAGTGGTAAACAAGTAACTTACAGAGTTAGAGGGAGATAACTGCGCAAGAAATAGAGATCATATACCTCAGTCATTGCAATAAAGGGTTCGGTTTGAAATTTCTAGCAACTGAAGAAGGCCGAAACATCGTACAAATGGCAACAAAGAATAGGACAATAGTCCGAATAATGTAAATACTGTATACTTTTTACGTTTATTTCAACACTACACAAAGTCTAATGGGACAAACAGACAGACAGTGTAGCCCATTAATTCACACTGGCCACTTCTCATTTTACAGAAACAAGATAAAGATGATATTGTTTAGAAACTTTTGTGTGTGTGTTTCTCTCTGTGTGTGTGTGTGTGTGTGTGTGTGTGAGAGAGAGAGAGAGAGAGAGAGAGAGAGAGAGAGAGAGAGAGAGAGAGAGAAATCTATTTTAGCTGGTTGGCAAAAAAAAAAACAGACTCCCACCTCCAGTTAATTGCCAGTGAGTCTGATTGCTTCACAACCCTGTAGAATTAAAAGTAAGATCTCTCAGAGAACCTTAAAGAGCTATCAGTAAGCTAACTAGAGGTAATGTCTCAATAAAATCACCGTGGGGAAGGCAAGGGAAAAGAACGCTACTATCAATCTGAAGACCATGAATGTTACAACTGTTAACTTAAATAAAATTTAATAAAACAATGTTGTTTTGATATTTGTGAATAGGCATGAATTTTTCAATTTCTTTTTTATGCTCTTAATGCATATTATTCAACACAACTCTGTATTTTTTTTTAACTTAAAAAAATAAACAAAATATTTAAATAAATAGTTTCAGTTTCAGTTTTGTTTAACGGCATATCAACCTCTGTGGGTTCTTTAATGCTAAAAAGGTGGGGTTTTAATGTATTTTAATGCACGGTTATAGTGAGATGGTTGATTTAGTCAGATTTTAATCACAATTTTTTGTTTCTATTCTTTTTTATTTAAACAAATTGAAAATGTCTTTTAGTTTTGTATTAAAATATTTTGCTTAGAATAATTTTTTTCCTTCAAAATGTGTTATGGTAATTTTTCTCCAAAAAATGTATTGTTGGTAATATTTTTTCTTCAAAAATGTATATTTTTCTATGATAGTTTACTTTATATACATATTTCTATAAAATATTTTTTATACTTTCATAGTGTTTTGACCCCAGTTTTGGGGTTAACTATTTACCCATAACTGGGACTCTAACAGGTGCTACCACTCCAAGTAAAGGTGGACCTGGGAACAACAGTAAGAAGTGGCTCCATGCTCCACAACCTCCCAATCAGAGGCCTTTCTGCAGGATGCAGTTTACCGTCATGCCAAGGAGCCTAAATGAATAGAAAATTAAAAATAAATTGAGATTTTTCAGTTTTCCATGACTATTACAACATCAGTTGTAGGAAATATGGAATATTATTTGGGTTTGGATTTTTAGGTTTTAAGAACGTAGCAATGTGTATCATTTCTTCTTCTATGGGCCGTGTCCCTTCAGGGCATAGGCGATCATGGCCTTCCATATCTCCTTATCTCTAATAGATCTTAACATGTTTACTCCTGTTACCTCTCCCAAATTTCGCACAAGTATGATACGCGTTGCTTTTACCTGTCTCTCTTTCCCTCTATCTGACCTGTGAGTATCAGATTCTCCAAGCCCTCCTTCTTTATTACATGTCTCAGGAACTTCAGCTGTCTTTTCATAATTTTAAGTAAAACGTCAAACCTCGTCGCTGCTCACATGTTTAGTTCATTGTATTCTCAGCATCCTCCTGGAGAACCACATTTTAGTTACTTCAAGTCTTTTATCTTTAGTGAGATTTTCCATAATTCTCTGCTATAATGAAAAACAGATATTAAATAAAAATCAAGTTCTCTTCTTTTTTTTTTCCAGCAAAATTGTCCTGTCTCTACTCGGCATCTGGAATATATTCTTGGCCATGCCAATTCGCCTTCGGATCTCTGTGTCACCTTTTCCGTACTGATTCATTAAACGAAGAAAATATACCGTTAAAAAGGGAGAGTGCTATGGACGAAAATAATATTCCCTTATTTACATTTCTCTCATTATAGACATTATACCCATGGTATCATTACAACGTACTTACCGGACGGAACAGAACGTCTAAAAAAAAAAAAAAAAAAAAAGAATTACAATTAGGCTTTGTTCTAAGGGCACTTTTTAGTTTTTTGGAGAGGATGGAAACGAAAAGTAAATTAATCCTTAACATCAGGAAAGGGCAGTTAAAGTAAATGTAATTAGGAACGACGGCTTGGAGAATATGATACTCACTGTCAGAGAGAGGGAAAGAGACATGGAAAAGCAACGAGTAACATACTTGACGAACTTGGGCAAATGGATGGCAGAGCGGGGTTTAGGTGCTAAGAGGCATAGGGAGACGTGGAAGGCCATGATCGCCTACGTGATGACAGGACACGGCGCCAAGAAGAAGAAGAAGAAGAAATCTGTTCCTCCGTTGAAGTATTGCAGATTATATGTTCGTTGACATTTCAAGAAGGAAAAGATTCAGAAATTTATTCCCGGTGAAAGTCTGGTTAAGTGCTAATCTCAGACGAAATGGTTTTTGTGCTGCGAATTGTTTTTCAACATTGTTTTCCCAGGAGATTTAATATCCAATAAGAAGGGTGTATAACAACAGGTCGGTAAGACGTAGCACTTATCCTTGAAAAAATCGTCAATATCTAAATTTTAGTCAAATAAAATTTTCAAGTAGATGTTTGAGTCTGTGATTTTCCAGAATTTGGGTCTGAACAGTTTCTTTCTATATCTGGGGAAGATAAATTGTCAAAAGGAAACGTTACCGTGGTACTTGTAACCTGTAGCATGTACTCGTGGAGGCAGATTTTACCCATAATCCAGGCCCTCGGGTTAAAAAATCAACCTCACCATTTGGTTACTGTAAACCGACTGACGGGTCTGACGTTTTCGTTACTAATCGCCCGTCACGTGACCTACGTGTTAATCACCTTAGTCTAACAATTTTGACTAATAGTCGTGGCAGGACGTTTCTTGCAGGAATGTCCTTTTTCTCATCATGTAATATATTAGGCTGAATCTAAACAAACAAAAAGGAACGTGTAACGAAAGACACGACTTACCTAGGAATTCGAAAAGAGCGCGAAAGTGTCTAGCCTGCAAGATAATAACAAAAAAGAAATATGGCCACTATTAAAGACACAATTTCTGCGTGCCTATCTTGTCCAAAACGAAATGATAATTGCACATATGCAAATTTTAGACGTCTTAGAATGCCATAAACAAATGCCAGCATCTCGGGGAGAGAAGTGTTTTTCGGCGGATTGCCTATGTAAAAGTCGCGGGTTGACAGTGAAACTGACAAAGAAAAAATAGGAGCGGCTTAGTTGGCGTCTGTTTTACAACTGCCCTGTGTAACGGCCGAAAAAGGTAAACCTGAAATCCATTTCCTTGAGGCGACCAAAGAAAGAAAGAAAAATAGATGGCCTGCCGGCGAGCGTCGCACTGCACCTTTTGACCTCCCTCTTCATCATTTATTTATTTATTTTTTTACTACAAAAGGTATACATGAAAATATGGTCTTATATTTTTCTTCTTCGACGGTGACGGTTGTGTTGAGCAAAGAATTAGCCGGACAGAGTTCGCACATACGATGGAGCTGTCGGGAGTCGGTAACCAGTCTCTGTATCTTATGCAAAAAATTCTAGACTTTTATATCGTCTTAAAACTCTTACACGATGTTTTTTTTTGTTTAGTTGCCCTTTGTTGAGATCATGTCCGGCCAGATATATCTCACAACTACCGTTGTTCTTTGCTGACTTTTATCTACAGCAGAATGTATCTGACAACCACATCTTGCCGGGCCATCGCCTTTCAAGCCGGTTGTCCCTTTTGTTGATCTTACCTACGGCCGGATGTACCTATCAATTGCATCCACTGTTCAAGGCAATATATTACAATCAGATACCCGTTTTACTAACGACCTTAGACTCTTGCAATTAGTGCTTAGTCTTCCCACTTTCCTTCACTACAGTACATACATGTTAATGCAGTTTTCTTTCTATCAAGATTCAGCCGGAAACTCCAAAATCAAGTAAGTAGAGAAATGCCCTTCTACTTCTTCTGTATTCAATAGATCCTGCGAGTTTTATAATCTCTAAGCTCTCTTTACTCATAAATTTTCGCAGAAATTTCAACATTCTCCTGGTTTTATATATAAATTCTTTTTGTTTCCATTTTCCATAAAGTTTCATCGTTGCATTAATAGTAATCTCAGCATTCTCCAGTAGAACCAAATCTTTGTTACGACAAGTCTCCTCTTCATCTGATTGTTCATAGTCTAGTACTCACAACCATACTGAAGGTATTTTTTTTACAATAAGATTCGCCCTGAACGTGGTGAGGGGACCACTCGAAATAAAGTTACGTTAAGGTGTAGTTTATATGAATAGAAGGGGGAGATAACTGTTAAATATAGACTTGAACAGGTTAAGATTGTAGCAATCAGAGAAACGTTCTCTTAGGAGACTGTTCCACATGGCAGATGTTCGCGGGAAGAAGCTGTGAAACTTACTTCTTTCTGATAGAATATGGTGGAATGTGAGTAGTCTGCTATTATTTGAGTGGTATGACGGTTCCTAGCTGTGAAGTTCAGACCTTGCGAAAAGCAAAGAATGTAGTTCGTCTGATCATTTTAGATAGAAATAGCAAGAGAGGAGTGAAAGGCTACATCCCGCCTGTGAGAGAGAATTTGGAGGATGGAAAACAATTCATCACCCACAAGGACTTAGAGTCACTTTGGAGTTTAAGTTTGAGTTTGAGTTTAAGTTTTGTTTAACGACATATCAACACCTCTGTAATGCCAAAAAGGTGGGGATTTCAGGTATTCTTTTTTAATGTTCGGTTATAGTAAGAAGTTGATTTAGTCAGATTATGAGTTTGAGTTTGAGTTTTGTTTAACGGCATATCAACACCTCTGTGGGTATTTAAATGCCAAAAAGGTAGGATTTTAAGGTATTTTTATTTTATAATGTTCGGTTATAGTGGAAAGGTTGATTTAGTCAGATTTTAATGAAAATGTTTTGTATTTCTTTTTTTTTACTTTTAGAAAAATGAAAATGTCTTCTAATTTTGTATTCAAAAATATTTTCCTGAGAATAATTTGTTTTTTCCTTCAAAAATATGTTATGGTAATAATTTCTTTTTCAAAAATGTATTATTGGTAATATCTTTCTTTTAAAAATGTATATATTTCTATAAAAGTCTATTTTTATACTTTCATAGTGTTCTGACCCCAGTTTTGGGGTTAATCATTTGCTCATAGCTGGGACCCTAACAGGTGCTACCACTCTGGGTCAGAGTGGACATGGGAAGAACAGCAATTAAGAGGTGGTTCCATCTTCTCACAACCTTCAAATCAGAGGCCTTGCTGCCGGATGCAGTTTACCGTCATACCCAGGACCAGTCGCTTTTGAACTCTATCAAGATTGGAAATTGGGTATCTCCCACCCAAATATGAATAAGTGCTCAATTTTCGGTTAGATCTCGCACTTATAAAAGTAGAGAATAGAAGTAGGGGTCACGTACTTACTAAAGTGCTACAAGGAACCATTGATTTTCCTGAATCATTAACGATGTATGTGTTCCATTTGAAGTCAGGTCTGAGTTTGAGATCCAATAATTTATCAAGGCACGGTGTATCATCGAAAACACATCTGTTAAAGGGCAGCCCAATATACCAGATACAGGTCGCGGATACTAAAATTTAAATACCTGGGAAGTGTTATAACAGAAGACGGAAAGTGCGACACAGAGATCCGAAGGCGAATTGGCATGGCGAAGGAAGCATTCCAGAGGTTGAGTAAAGTATTAAAAAACAGGACAATTTCGCTAGAAACAAAGAAAAGAGTACGGGATAGCTATGTGATATCGGTTCTTCAATATGGCAATGAATGCTGGACAATCTCATCAAAGATGAAGGAAAAACTTGAAGAAACTGAAATGTGTTTCTACAGAAGGATGCTGCGAATATCATGGATCAAGCATGTGAGCAATGATGAGGTTTTGAAAATGATAGAAACGAAAAGGAAATTAATATTGAGCATCAGGAAGAGGCAGCTGTAGTTCCTGTGACATGCCATGAGGAAATAGGGCTTGGAGAACCTGATACTAACAGGCCGGATAGACGTAAAAAGAGACAGGGGAAAGCAGCGGATAACATATTTGAAGGACCTAATCAAGTGGATGATGGAACGAGGGTTGCATGGTGTAACAAGAGAAGGCGTGCTAAGAGCCACCAGGGATAGGGAGACGTGGAAAGCCATGGTCGCCTACGTCCTGAAGAAGAGGAAATTCTGGGTCTGATCTGCAGGTATAGAATGTAACTAGTTTTCTTTCGAGGCACTGGATGTAATGTGCGAGATCTATAGATGACAGCTGCCAATGTCTGATTGTCATGAGTTTTAAAGCTACACCCGTATATCGCCGTATTATCGGCATAGATGTTTACATATGATTCTTGCAGATTCTTGAACAGATCGTTTCTGTAAACCAGAATGAGGATTAGTCCCAGATGTGAATCCTTTGTGAAGGCGTGCGTTGACCAATAGGGCCTTGGAAGACTGGCTATTATTAATTTCCTTCAGGGATGTATCTGTTAGGAATTATGTTTTTTTACTTTTCATCATTTTTTGAGCGCTCACGTATCATGCGTCTATCACGTTCGCCAAGAAGTAAAATTTAATGTATATTTTAAAGTGGTGAGTACAAAAAAATAACTTTCTTTTCTGTTTACAAATTCGCGAGCTAGTGTGAAAATATTAATTAACCAATGAAAAAAGAGCGATTTACAGAAAACAACAAATTGAACCTTAAATGAGCCATGTCATTTTTCTTCTCACCCAAAAAGGAGTTTCCATTGGGAGCTAAACTCTTCATCCAAGTTGGCTACATATGTCACGTTTTTCGGTCGGTCAGTCAGTCAGAGAGACGAGGGAGCAGAAAACAGAAGACACGATGGAGCAAGAAAATAGTCAATAAACATGCTCGAGCGACCTACTTCAAACTCATTAATGCACACTGCCCCGTTTTGGTCGTTGTACACTAACTCAACCTCCTCATTAGATTAATGTAGCAATCGTGTGTACAAGGATGAGAATGGATACTCTTCACGCCCGGTTTCACGCTCGTCTCGAAATCCTTTTGATGCAATAGGAAAGGTACTGCAGTAGGATTTAAATTTTCGGGGTTATGCTCACTACATCACCTAAGGTCGAAAACACAACAACGATGTTTGATCAGAGGAGGAGAATAGTTATCAGACAGAAGATTGAAATACCGGAGTTCACTTCATCTCCCGGAGATAAAAACACAGCGCTGATGTCTCAGCAGTTGAGAACAGTTACCAGGCAAAGGATAAAAATAGCGAATCTCACCCCATAGCCCGGAGACGAAAATACAGCGTGGATATATCAGCAGAGAGGGAGAACAGTTACCAGATAGAAGATCGAATTAACTGAGGGCGTATCCTACTCTGCTATAGCAATAAGAACTTTCGTGGTAGACAGTAGGAATTTGGTAACTGATCTAAAATCCGCTGGTAACTGTAGCAAGGTAAAACTTGTTAATTTGAACGACCTCAAATCAAAACTTCTCACAATTAATCATCTGAGAAATCACTTTCTGCCTTCCATTAACATGGTTGATGCTAACTGCCAGAAGAGTAACTAACTCGTCGAGCCTCCTCGGCTGACATGATGTCAAAGAAGTATGTCTTTTCTAAAAATATTTTCATGGCAACTGCACCGACGAGCTTTTTTCTGGTGTCCTGTTAACATGAATTTAAGCGTACTACAAGATTGGCAATTAGGTCCCACTCATTTATTATTGAAAAGATTAAATGTAACTGCCACTTCTGCTCCAGCCTTTCCTCTTACTCTAACCCCCTTCGCACGAGTGGTGACCCCGCCTTGCTTGGGGTGAAATGATTAAATATTTCCATTGGTAGGTCTGCTGTCCCCTTTGTTTCTTTTGCTTTTAATATGCCATGTGAGTGTTCATTTTTACAAGCTTTCTTTCCTCGTAATGTGTTTTAGCTATTTCAGCTCTCTCTTTATTGTTCTTATGTTTCGTGTTATAAATTATAACAAAAGAAAAGAATGATTGACGAAAACACAGAGCTAAATCACAGACAAATGTTTAATTTACAAAAACACAAAATAAAAATATTTAAAAATATACAATTTTTTGCATTCAAATAAAAAACACAGAGTTCACTACTGGCAGGCGAAGTGTTACGAAGGGAGAGGTAAGGAGTGGGTAAAGTATTTTTACGCGTTAGGCTGAGTATTCTAAGTACTCTTTTTGGAAATCCTTAAATGTGTATATAAAGGATAATTTTTTGTTTGGTTACTGAAAGAGTAAAAAATTCTATTTATCGGATTTTTTCTATGAGGTTCTCTTTTAAGTTTTTGATTGTCGGGAACTTTTCGTAGAGATTCTTTTGGCTGGATATGACACCCACGAATCACGCCAGAGTTGATAATATCATCAAATCTTTTAAACAACTAACTACTCTCTTCCCAAAACCTATTTTTGTAGGAGCTAACACCTAATTTGCATTTTTCTTGAATCTTCTAGGTTTTTCTTGAATATTCTAGGATCTTTTGAACGTTCTATTACTAATTTCTCTACTTAACAACTACTTCATGAATTGAAACTTTTTTGTAATAACAAGTAGGACTCAGTAGAATCCCTTATTATAGATTTTAACCTTTTTTGTGGACTTTATTAATATTTTTTATATATAAATGCATCTTCGTAACACTTTTCTTTCAGTTTTTCTTTGTACAATGCCAAATCCGGTAGACATGTAACCAGTATCCTAAGGATACATGGCCAAGTGGATATAGGCGTTGGTTAGTTCCAAGACCCAAAGCGTTGTGAGTTCAATACCTGACTACTGCAGTGGTGAACAAATAACTTAGAGAGTTGAGTTAAAGGGAGATAACTACATGGCCACCGGAAGTGGCATCGCACATGGAATGAAAATGATATGCACTAGTGATTCGAAATTCCTAGCACCTGAAGATGGCCGGTGCGTACAACAGCCGAAATGTCCTAAACACGGCAGTAAAAATCAAGACAATAGTCCGAACAATGTAAATAATGTAAATAGTACCTCATCTCCGAAACATAAACATTTTCTGACTTTAAATAACCCGTAAATGTTTTTTTTTTTTTACCATCTACCATGAACTAATCTAGACTAAATTAAAATTCGTCCCAAGCGAATAGCTTATTATTAATTTAAAATGAAAATTATATTTGTTCTTGCTAGTAATAAAACTGTAGCGGAATTGAAAGGCAGCAGTCTGTAGGTTCTGCTGAACCGACTACAGTACCCCGTTCAAAGAGGCAACGAGTGGCATGCGTGATATGCAAGCAGATAGCGGACGCTTACGCAAATGTAGCAACCGTCCCTGGCTAGATGAAATGCTGGTTGAACAAGGTAAAAAAAAAAAGTTAACTGATTAAAAATAGCCGACCTTAGAATCCGAAACGAGCGCAAATGCGTCTCTCGTGCAGAGTGCCGGAAGTCAACAATAAAAGCACGAGCGTCCTTGGTGAATGTCATTTATAAGTTACGAACGTGTGACATATACAAATTTCGGCCAGCTAGAACCAGAATAAAATCTCGGCAGATGGATGATTTGGATTTGTTGAGTGTGTTAGCGCGGAGACTAAGATAGACCATCGGAATCTGTTTTCCTTCACCAACAAGAAAACTCTCAGTGGGAATCTCCAGGATCAAACCTCACTATTTATGTTCAAAACTTTTATCAAATAAATTCATAAGATTGTCTATATTTACAACGGTTTGCAATGTCACTCAAGGAGGTACACGATTACAGTTTACCATTATATCCTTGGAAAAGATAATAGAGAGATTTCTCGTTTTCCTTCTACGCGATTACTTTAAAAATTCAGTGTACTTCTTCACGGAAATAAGCTCAAGGATAATGAGTCTAGTCCACGCTGTTATTTAACTGATACTTTTTCTGAAATCCCAGGACGCAGGCGATCGTATCTCTTCAAATATTTCTTTTATTTATCTGCAAATTACCTTGACTTCTTTAGTGGCTTCCCACTGCCTTCTGTACGACTTTTCGAATTCAGTTTAGTTTTTCTGATTTCAAGTCAAAGCTGATGATCACAATTTACCTTTTCATTAAATGCACTCATTTTAATAAATGCCATGTCTCTTTAGGGTGTAGGGATCATGTCACCCCAAAGATTCCTTTTCTTTTTCTGTGTAATGACTCCTCTTCTTATCTGTAAAATAGCTTAATTTCTTGAAACAAATTAGCTACTTTCGTAAAATTAGTGAACTGCTGTTTTCTCTACCTTCTGTTCGACTTTAATATTCAGCGTTTGCCTTCCAGAGTGGCTGCTGCTCCAGGTTAATGAATTCAGTTTATTCCTGCTAATTAATTTGTAAGCTGAGCGAGAAAAATCATTTAGCACCTTTTCCAATGACATTAGGGCCAAAGTATATGCATCAGGATGACAGAAGGTAAATAAAATCATATAATATTTCTGCTTGTTTCTTCCTTATTTAGTTAGTTACTTAGTTCGTCCGCTCGTTACGCACTTACTCTCTATACGAGCTTTTTCTTCCCCTCTATCATTTTAAACGCTACTCTCCTTAGCCTTTCTCTCACCTTTGCCAACGGAAGGGTAGTAAAGAGTGAGAGAGTAGGAGGAGAAAGTCTATAGCATTACCGTAGCATCAGCAGCTTAAGCTTTGTGTATATGTGCGTATACTGTATAATATATTACAAATAGGTAGGTTTATCGTATCCCGCGACCTAATAACGAAATTTCTTTTACACCCTGGGCCATTACTTAGTTGGTCTTTTCTGTTTAAAAATGGACACATGAGACTTTAAAGTAACTTTAATTATTTTTTAAGATTTTTTTAATCCCTTTTAATATTTTTGAAATTTTGTCAGAATGTTTTGTTTTGATTTGAGTTAGCGGTTAAACAAACGTTACGACTGTTTTACAATGAAAACGTAATGAATGCATCACCCATTTTTTCGGTGACAAACACATTAATTTGGAAATTCTCGCAAAAATAAAATAATTGTCGGATTTTAATGAAACTATCAGTACCCATTCACAAATGAATGAAGTTATTTTTGAAATTATTATTTTTTAAAATCTTGATAAAAATATTTGTTACCTCTGTTACCCCACCCCACCCCCATCTACGTAAATCCATGAAATCTTGATAAATATTATATTGATGGCTAACTTGTGTTTTATTAGTTCAACACAGGACTCATTGGGGAATATAAATAATCTTTATTTTTTTTATTTTAAGTTTGCAATCATTATCCGAATATTTTCTCGGAAGAGTAAAATAAAAAATGCAATAAAACTCTGATATAATTTAATTTGATAAGCTTTTAATTGTTGGAATAAATAACAACTATTAAGGACATTATATACTCTGATGAAAACAAATTTCGATTAATAATAAAACGATTTTTGTTAAACTTTTCAATTTTAGGTAGGCAATATAATCATCAATTCTTAACTAAAAAGTCTACTCGCAAGTAATTCTTTGAAGATTTTAAAAATATTTGTAAAACTTTATATATTATTAAATTATTTAATAATAATAATAATAATAATTATTATTATTATTATTATTATTATTATTATTGAAAACAATTCTTTTAAAATTATATGAATTTATTTTATTTATTAAGACGTTACTATCATTTGTAGTATGACAACTTTCAAATCATGATTATTCCTCCGTGGAAATTCCACAGGTTCTGCTAGTATATATATATATATATATATATATATATATATTAATCATATCACCCCGAGCAAGGCGGTAACGCCACTGATGTGCAGGGGCCTATGTAAGAGTGAAAAGATTGGAAAAGAGAAAGCCGGAGACCACATCCTAAACAGGAAACAAGGGATGAGCCTCTTCACCCGTTCAATAGAGGTGGGTGGAATGTGAACCGGGCGATAGTTTAGTCTATCTACTCCAATTGAAAAAAAAAGAGGAAAAGAATGGAAATGAGTAAAATATTGGAAAAGAGAAAGCCGGAAACCACATTATATATATATATATATATATATATATATATATATATATATATATATATATATAAAAACTATTGCATGAAATCTGTGTAATTAATGGTATGATAATTGAAGTTTGATCCATTCTAATATTTTATCTGGGGCAAGGCGAAGAATTTAAAATTTTAACACGCCCAAAATGAAACATCGATATTTTAACCAGCATAGATAACTTTTCTTATCTCCTATCAGCTTGACTAATGCTAACCTCCAGGAGATCATCTCACTGCACTTTTTTTGGTCCCACGTTTTTCGCTAACACAAAGTAGAGTGATTATATTGAATCAATTATTATATCTGCTGCTAAGACAATTGGTTCACTATGTCGTGCCACAAAATCCTTTACCCATATTTTTGTTTGCTTTTGAGGAAATTAAAAAATTAAGATATCCATGACATTATTGTTAACAAATATTCTACTATAGAATTAACTATCTCCAAATTTAAATTTCGTAGAATTACACTACCTGAATTGTCAGATGAGGTAAATGCGTTTGTAAGGTTTATAGCTGTTTACAAAATCGTCTTGATTGACAAGTTATTATAACATTTGAGTTAGAAATGATTGTTTCTAGGTTGATAAAGACTTTTGGAAAAACTGTATTATGGAGCATGTAAATTATTACTGGAAGAATATTATTGATAAAAACAGACATTTATTAATGAATAAATTCTAAGTATTAATTTTGTCTCGTTAATCATAAATTCTCATATATGAATTACAGAATAAACTGATCGTACATTTATAAATTTATCATTCGTCCGTACATTGAATATTGCTAACATATCTGGTCTGGTGTTCCTGCTATAGTACTGTACAAAAGTATTAGGACAAGAACTATTTTAACTTTTACAAGTCATCAAAATAAAGTTTAAAATTACCCCTGTCCTAACACTTAATATTAGAGCAGGGATGGTTTTCCCCAAAACCTCACTGAAATTCAAATACAGGGTGAAAAGCCAAAACTTTGTAAGAATTATTTAACTAAAAAGGAAGAGGAAGGAAGGCTTCGGAATTTGAATTGACCCCCACAAAGCCCTGTTCTTAATCCTATTCAAAATCTATGGGATATTTTGGATAAAGAAATTGATAAATCTAATGTTGCTTTGCAAGACACACTTTGGGAACAAATACAAGCTGCTTGGCAGGAGATACCATAAGGTACATTGAAGAAGCTTGTGATGTCAATGCCTGACAAAATGAAGGCTGTATTCAAAGCAAAAGGCTATAATACTAAATATTGAATTTATTTCGTAAGAAGTATTTTTTCTTGTTAAAGCATTTGTTGAGGAAATCAAATAAAATTACTTTGATTAAATTGTTTATTTTCTGTCAATATGCCTCATAAAAGATAAAATAGTTCTTGCCCTACTTCATTTGCACAGTACTATATATATACACACACACACACACATATATATATATATATATATATATATATATATATATATACAGAGACAGAAAATCGAGATACCAAATCAGAACCACTAGCGATACCAAATCAGAACCACTAGAAATTGGCCAATTTCCCTGACGAGCCGTTGGGCGAAACCCTGGTAGGTTGTTGGCTCTTGCTTAGATTTTCTGTCTTTGTTTGCTCTACTTTCGTATTGAGCGCTTTAATGTTAGGGTTTTCGTCTTGGGTTTTTTTTTCTTTCTTACGAGTGCTTGACTTTTTTGTTCATGTACTTCGTTTGTTTCTTTTTTCCCCTCTGTTTCTTCTTTTCCCTCTGAGTTCATTCTCGGTGGGTTGTACAAGACGATTTAAATTATAGCTTAATTAATACTAGTTTCGGCAGAGTTAGTTCTGTTACTATTGGTATTGTTATTACTATAGTTAATATGATATATATATATTTAGATTCTCTACAAAATGCAAGAAGTGTCTGTAACGCTGGTGGTTCTGATTTGGTATCTCGATTTTTTACGTGGGTAATCTCTATTTTTTCATGGCAGTTGTTTTAAGGAGCTCGTCTCCTTGGTCTCATCACCGCATGAATTTAAGTATTGTACAGGTTGTTGGGTAATAGATATCGGAACGGAATGAGAAATTAGAGATTCGAATCCCAGTTGAATTTGGTCTGTTCACCTACGGGAAAATACCCATGGGAAATTAATTCATCTCTTCTACCTCCTGCTATGTGTTGAATAGCAGAAGAGACTGGGTTTTATATACTTGGTTGACAACTAGTTCTCCGCAGAAATATACTGCGGGAAAATCTTCTGCCGTGTAAGTCATAGATGGAAAGATTTTTTTGGTTGGTTGTTTTGTTTTTATGGCATATCAACCTCGGCGGGTTATTTATTGCCAACTAAATTTTATTTATGTATTGCTGGTAATACCTTTTTCTTTTCAACAATTCATTGTTGTTTTTATATAAGTTTTGTGTCTGGTAATACTTTTTTTTTCTTTTCGAGTATCAAGATTCATTGGGATTTGTTTTTAAGGGCAGGATCCCCAAGTCCTACCCTTGTTATTTAACCTATAACTGGAGGGAAGGGACAGATTAATACCTTTCCCAAAGGTACCAGTGCTTAAGTGAATGCAGGGTATTCAACTGGAATTCGAACTCGGCTCGCAGATTTCTCTTTCCGAGCCGATATCCACTGCACCACAACGCACTAAATGCTTACAGCACCTGGTATTCCCAAGCAGTCATCCGTCTAAGTACTGACTAGGCTAAACGTTGCTTAATTTCGGTGATTGAGCGAAAACCATTGTATTCAACACGATAGGCCGTAAGCCTGGATCGAAAGAGACATCGTCGCCGAAGCATGTATAATGTGTAACACTTAACTGACTCACTAGACTAATGGCTCAGCTTCATTCTTTTGCTGTTGAATTAGCTAGATTTAATCGAAAGTTCAATTCGGATCACTTATAGAACTTCCTTCTGATTCTTTCATTTCCTACGATGTACAATGAGAAAATTTAAATGCAGCACAAATCGCCATATATTGGATTCCTCAGTCATATTATTTAATTGTTTTTTCTTATCACTAGAGTCATCTAATTATTTTGGATTCCAAGTAATCTTTTGCGTCTTAGCGGCATTATCGCCTTGCTTAGGGTGAAAAGTTTAAAAAATTCATATAGATTACAAGGATAAATACAAGTAGCATGTATAGAAATTCAGTGGAATTTATTTTACTGTTTAAACTGAATTCTAATTATTTACTAAACACTTTTCATTGATTCGAATGATTTTCATTCATTCGATTATTTAATTAGCGCATTTTTCGTAGCAGTAATCATCTCTCCATCATGCAATTGTGGTTCATGATGATATCTAAGGTAGAATAGAGTAATGGCTTACTTACTTCTTTGCCTAATCTCAAAAATTAAAGTGGTAAGACCTACAAGGCAGCATATGCTTTCCTTCTCCTACACCGACAATGGAATACAGAGCATTGGATATGGGGATGGCTTGGCTGCAAGATTTGCCAGAAAGCTTGGCTGCAAGATTTGCCAGAAAGATGTCAATTTTGAAATTCAACTGCCTTTGTGATTTGGTCTAGAATTATTTCTATAGTTTTTCCGTGTTTTTTGGATGCAATAAAATCAGTTTTCCTTCCTCTAGATCATAGGTTCCCAACCTTTGGCTGCGATTACCCCAAAATACAATTTCACTATTATCATTAATTATCCATTAACCCAATGAACAAATACGCGTAATATAAGAAAATAAGTAATTATGTTTTCATAAATCAAAAGCAGACAAAGTTAATGGAAATTATTCAATACAATAGCACTAATCTGTAATAATCAGAGGTATAGTAGCCGTAACCTAGCCGTGATTCGTAATGTGAGGGTTGAGCTTGTATTGCTTGTGCCAGTGCCAGTTTATTTATTCTTGGATTTGTGACTGAAAGGGCGATTCAAGCGTCGTTTGCCACGTGGAGTCTACTATGTTTCTTGGTCTTCATTCTAAAAGCAGTAGAAAAATCTTGTTCACATAGATAAATGGTTGAAAATCCTATGAGAATTTGAACTGTTCTAGACGCTAGTGTTGATATATCATGCAAACGAGAGATCCAAATGGTGGCACAGTGTGAAATTATAAGCTGATTGCCTCTTCCCAAACCAAACACCCATTACCCCCAAAATACGGGCTCATTACCCCACTGGGGTAATTTACCCCGGGGTTGAGAACCATGGCGCTAGATGGACTAACTTCCTGCTCTGTTCTTAATCTACCCGAAAGAGCTGCTTATAAAATGCTACTTTTATATATATATATATATATATATATATATATATATATATATATATATATATATAATTTCAGTGTAGCCCGGCGTTGCTCGATTGTAATGGAAGCTTTAAAACTAATCCATGGTTCTGGAGCTCAGACTCTTTGGACGTTGGCACAAAAGACTAAAAAGCAATAGTTGTTTCTAGTTAATCCGAAACCGTAGACTGAAAGAAAAATGAATGGAAGTAAGTCAAATTTTGATTTCCTGGTATTGATATCAAATAAGTTTTTTTCGTCGTAAACTGAATTTTGAAGGCTAAATAAGTCCTCTGAGTAAATGGTATCATGCCTGAGACTAAGAAATACAATTATACCTATTTAGAGCCAAACCCGAAGCAAAAATTAAAATAAAATGACTGAAAAAATACGGAGTCTATAGGTAACGGATACACACACACACACACACACACACACACACACACACAGACAAAGTTCCATTTATAAATAAGTTTAGATTAGATTATATTAGATTAGATTAGATAAATATATATAACTTGATTTAAAGCTTCAATTAAAATTAATGTTTTTCTCATCATATAATGATCAGAAAGCATTGATGATACAACACAAGATTCTCGTTTAGCAATAATCATTATTTCGTAAGATAATTTGTTGGGTTTTTAAGTTTCGGAATCAAAGTTTACATGACAATTTTAATTAGATGTTCATAAACATAAATAACAAGAAAGAATTCCAATTAATTCCTTTTTCATCATATTCATGTATTCATTCAGTTAACGCATGTTTTGTCACTGCCACCACTCCCCACCCAAACTTACAATTGTCGTTCATGATGATATTCAACGCAGAATAGTTCAGTGGCTTGATGGTTTCTTTTGTACTGAGCAAACTGAGATTACTCCCATACTTCACCTCAAAGTTCAAAGCGGTAAGACCTACAAGACAGCAGGTGGCTTGAGTTTTCATTCTTGTAGACTGTCGATGGCATATGGAGGCCGGGCGAGGCCCAGACTACGGGTCCTTATAAGGTCTGTATAAAATCAGGTCATTACATATGAGGACGGCTTGCGGGTAAACTTTGCTGGAAAGTTGTCAAAGTTGACAGCTAACTGCCTTTGGGGTTCCACTAAAGGTTTTCTACCTAGATTTACTTCCATAGACCGTGTTTTGGATACAATCGCAAGGGAGTGTATATCTAATATAAAAAAAAAACTTAATTCCTCTAGATGGACTGCCTTCCTGGTTAATACGTGACAACAAACATATTCATTATTTATTCAGTTATCGCATTTTGCGCGGCTATGGTCACTCCCCCACCTGTGGTCAGTGTGAAATTCAGGACAGAATAGTAGAATGGATTGCCAGTTTCTTTTGAAGGTTGAAGTCACACCGTTTCTTCTCTCAGAAGTTCTTCCTCCCACTGGCAAAGCTGGCGATTGGCTGATGGTTACATCGCACAGTTGGGATGGAATGAAGCGTTCCTCTTCAACTGTCGAATCAAGAAACCCTACCGACTACCCTCACACAGTTTAGCTGGCAGGTCGATGTCGTTGGTTAGGGTGTGGCCGTCGCAGTGCCCATGCAACTCCGTGGAGTCATGTGCGAGAGTCGGATGTAAGCCGTGCAACACAACAGTTTCGCATCATGACTTTGATTGATGTGTATAGACCTCAATTTAATAGATAAATATATTGCACTTGTTATATGCATAGAAATATTTTTTTTAACTTAACGGTACTTGTTTTATAAAATATCATGAATAGCAAGGACTAAACTTTCGTGGAACTACTCGACAAATTACAAATATTTATCGGTCGCATATTTTTCTCTTAAATCATTTTATCCTAGGCAAGGCGAAAGAAAACACTTATATATTTGGGTAATTGAGAGGGAAAGAAAGAGAGAACAACAGAAGAACAGAATTCAAGAAGAGAGAAGATTAATAACAGATTTACATTTTCGAATATTCTAGGTAACAAGGAAGCAGGAATTCGAAGGTTGGTTCCACAAACAAGAAGTACGGACAAAGAAGCTATTAACATAGAAAACAAAGACTTAATTGAGAATTTCAACAGTGAAAATATGAAACGCATTTGCCAATCGAGTCAGTCAGTTAAGTGTCATACGTGATACACAATTAGGCGATCATGTCTCGAATGAAATATGACGGACTGGGCAGAAGATCTTCCCTCACTATGTCGTCATTTCTTTCTGCAGTAGACTATGAATCCAATCTGTCCTCATAACTGGAGAGAGAAGAGGCAGATTACTACATTTTTCAAGGGTATTTGCGCGTAAGTGAATGCAAGGAATTCAACTGGAATTCGATCTCGGCTCTCCGATTTCTCGTTCTGGGCATAGGTGTGTGTCGTGGTGCAAGGGATATCGGCTCAAAATGAGATATCGGAGGGCCGAATTTAGATTCCCGTTGAATTCGTTGCTGTCACAAATATCCTTGAAAAATGTATTAATCCATTAATGAATGATAGACTGATAAATGTGAAAAACAGATTCTGGCGAAAACAAAATTGTTTAGTACGGAAGAGTGAACCACATTCCTTACTAGCAAACCTAACAATCCTGTCAATATAAGCTTTCTACTTAATTTCAGTGAACAGAATTCAGACCATGAAGGCGCAGTGAGTTCGTCTCCTTGTGAGTAGTATCAGTCATAATCGACTACAAATAAACTATAAGAAAACTGAATGCATCGTAATCAATAACAGGAGGAACCCAAAATGCCAACTACAATTTAGTGATAACAAAACCAAACAGGTGCAGAAATTTACGAGGGTCATTCAATAAATAAGGAGAATTTTTCGATATGAGGACTTCTACGAGGGTTATTCAATAAATAAGGTGAATTTTTCGGTATAAGGACTTTTACGAGGGTCATTCAATAAATAAGGTGAATTTTTCGGTATAATGACTTCTACGAGGGTCATTCAATAAATAAGGTGAATTTTTCGGTATACGGACTTCTACGAGGGTCATTCAATAAATAAGGTGAATTTTTCGGTATAAGGACTTTTACGAGGGTCATTCAATAAATAAGGTGAATTTTTCGGTATAAGGACTTTTACGGGTGTCATTCAATAAATAAGGTGAATTTTTCGGTATAAGGACTTTTACGAGGGTCATTCAATAAATAAGGTGAATTTTTCGGTATAAGGACTTCTACGAGGGTCATTCAATAAATAAGGTGAATTTTTCGGTATATGGACTTTTACGAGGGCCATTCAGTAAATAAGGTGAATTTTTAGGTATAAAGACATCTACGAGGGTCATTCAATAAATAAGGAGAATTTTTCGCTATAATGACTTCTACGAGGATCATTCAATAAATAAGGTGAATTTTTCGGTATAAGGACTTCAAATACAGATAGAAGCTTATTATTATTATGTCATTTTTCATCATATTTCGATTTCTGCTATGGTCGCACTGCCAACCAAGTCTTTGCGGAAAGACCTAAAGAGCGTGTTGTTATGGCTCCATTTCATGTATTTTTCTATCTTCCACTTCATCCCTAGCGTTACATAGACAAAGTTCTCCTTAGTGTGTGGGCTGTACTTAATAAGACAATTTTTTGTATATCTATTAAGCTGGGGTCTCCAGGGATTCTTTCAATGTGTTGTTTTGTTCTATTTCTTATCATTCCAAGTGCACCTACTATCACTGGCACAACTCTTGTTTTCAATTTCCACATTTTTTCTATTTCAATTTCCAGGTCTTTATATTTTGACAGTTTTTCAAATTCTTTGGTTGCTATGTTACAATCCGCTGGAGAAGCCATATCAATTAATAGATAAGTTTTCTCTTTCTGGTTGTTAACAATAATGTCTGACCTATTTGCTTCAATTTTCCTGTCTGTGTAGATGGGGTAATCCCATAGAATGGTGACATCTTCTATTTCTGTAACCGGTGCTGGGTGATGTTCATACCAGTGTTTGTTTACAGATTTTCCATAGTGTTTGCACATTGTCCAATGTAAATATTGCCAAACTCTATCGTGGCGATTTTTATATTTATTTGGGGCAAGTACAGAACAGCCTGAGATTAGATGGTCTATTGTTTCTTGGTGTTTATCACAGAACCTGCATTTTGGATCCATATTATTATGTATAATATTTGCCTGAAAGTTTCTAGTGAAAAGACTTTGGTCTTGCGCTGCAAGAATAAAGCTTTCAGTCTCATACTGCACGTAACCATCGTTGAGTATTAACTTTATCAACATTGGATTTATTGGCACGTTCTGGATATTGATCATGCAGAGGTTTGTCTTGCCAGCTTTGTTTCATCTGTTCAAATTATTATTATTATTATTATTATTATTATTATTATTATTATTATTATTATTATTTTCCTTTACTTCTTTTTCAAAGGGATTTAATTTTTTTGGCTGTTTGAAAATAACTTTGAGAGTTTTGGAGATTAACAAAGATGGCCGACCAAGAAGCATGCTCCAGGATTGAACAGAGGTCAGTTATCAAGTTTTTGGTTGCTGAAGGGTGCAAACGAGTTGAAATTCATAGAATAGTGTCAGCCATGTATGGTACCACATGTTTCAGCCAAAAAATGTCTACAGGTGGGCAAAATTGTTTAAAGAAGGACGAAGCAGTATTGAGAATGAAGAAAGGCCTGGGAGGCCTACAGGTGAGGTCTCCTGAGGTGATCGAATTAGTCAATGACCACATTCAGTCTGACAGAAGGGTAACAGTGGATGACATTGCAAGGACTTTGAGCCTATCTGTTCGGACAGCACACAAAATGGTCCATGATAACCTTGCCTACTCGAATGTCAGCTGCCGGTTGGTTCCATGGATGCTTACTGCAGAGCACAAACAGAAGAGAGTCGAGTTGTCTCTCCGTCATCCCCCTTACAGCCCAGACTTTGCCCCTTCAGACTTTCACCTGTTTGGTCTCTTGAAAGCGTTCACGGGAGGCACGAAGTTTGAAAGTGACGATGGATTCAAAAGTGCTGTGAATGATTGGCTGAGATATCAGTCCAAAGATTTTTACGCTGAGGGAATACGGAATCTTGTGCACAGATGGGAAAAATTTGTAACACTGCTGGGAGACTACGTTGAAAAATAAAAAAGTAAGCTTCTGTCTGTATTAGAATTCCTTATACCGAAAAATTCACCTTATTTATTGAATGACCCTCGTAAATACCTAGGAAATGTTCTAACAGAGGACAGAATGTTTGATAAGGAGATCTGAAGGCCCTTGGCATAGCAAAGGATACATTCAAAAGCTGAGTAGAGTATTAAAAGACAGGAAAATTTCACTGAAAACAAAAAGAGTGTACTGGATTGTTATGTGATGTATGCCCTTCAATATGGCAGTAAGCAGTAAACAATCTCATCGAAGACAAAGGTATGACTTAAAGCAGCCAAAATGTGGTTCTAGAGAAGGATGCTGAAGATACTATGGACGGTGCACGCGAGGTTTTGGAGAGGAAGGACATAAAAAGGAAACTGATACTTAAAATTATGAAAAGACAGCTTAAGTTTTTGGTACATTTGTGGTGCAGGGTGTGCGTTGTGGTGCAGTGGATATCGGCTCAGAACGAGAAATCGGGGAGCCGAGTTCGAATTCCAGTTGAATTCCCTGCGTTCACTTAGTCGCAAATATTCTTGGGAAAGGTATTAATACGTCTCCTCCCTCCAGTTATGGGTTAAATAACAGGACAGATTGGTTTCTATAGCCTTGGCTGGCAACCAGTCTACCGCAGAAATGAATTGCAACCTACTGCGGGATGATCTTCTGCCCAGTCAGTCATGTCACTTTCGAGACATGATCACCTAAAAGCGTGTATCAAGTATGGCACTTAACAGACTGATATGAGAACCTGATTTTGCAGCATGTCAACGTAGGCCACACGATGCAAAACGGGTAAAAACCTACTTGGAAACGCTTAAATTGGAAAGTCCTATCCAAACAGACTATTCACCAGAGATTGGCACGTATGGCACTTAACTGACTGAGTGAATGAGGAAAGAAGGCTTGGAGAATCTGATGCTTACGGAACGGATAGAGGGGAAGTGAGACAAGGGGAAGTAACGCACAACATACCTGAAAGAATTGAACAGATCGATGGTGGAGCAGGGATTGTGTGGAATAACAAGAGTAGGGGTATTAAGTAGATAGGCAGATTTGGAGGGCCACGATCGCCTCCGTTCTGAGGGGGCACGGCCTATAGAAGAAACGAGAGCAGTTTTGTTTTGAAGGCGTTGAAATTAACAGGCTAGATTTAAGCACAACAGTGGCAACGAGAAGACAATCACTCAAAACACAAGGCAAATATCAACAATATTAAGGTGTGTGTTTGTGTGTGATTGCGCACGCGTGGACTAAAAAAAAAAGAAAGCAAAAGAAGAAGAAGAAGAAGAAGAAGAAGAAGAAGAAGAAGAAGAAGAATTGTTTTGGTTACTTAATCTTGTTTCGCGGTATATCAACAGCTCTATATGTTATTTAATACCACAATCTAAATATTTTGAACACAATTTTATGGCTTCAACTAAATATAGTTTGAACGTAATATGTATGTATTCATCTACAGATAAAATGTATTGTTAGTCATTTTCCTATAACATCTATTGCTGGTAATTATACTATAAATATGCAGTATTGGGAAATTTTTATATAAAAGTATATTGCTGTTATATTTTGCTATAAAATGCATTTTTATATTTTCATTGTGTTTATTTTTTATTTTATTTTGTGGGTGGTTCTAATTGTCTATGGCTAGGACTCTAACAAGCGTTACCACCCTAGGTACACGGTAAACCTGGAAACAACAACAATTAAAAGGTGTCTCCACGCTCTTCAAAAGCTTCAATCTCCTCATCAGAGATCATATTACCGGATACTGAAAATACCATGAACTGATTATGTAAGCAACGACGATATTTTGGGGAAAATAGAAAAAGAAAGTACACTTAGAATTAAAATCAGGAAGAGACAGTTGAAATGACTAGCAAACACAATGAGGATAGAGGGTTTGAAAAATTGAAACTCACAAGACGTATTAAAAGCAAAAATAACAAAAGAAAGCTGGGCGCAACATATCTAACGGGCTGGTGTAAATGTTAGACGTAACAGGGTGTAGGAGAGATAGTAAAAAGACAAAATTTACTTGGACTAAAAGATTGTGGAGAGCTTTGATCGCCAACTTTCGTAAAAAGCCATAGTAAAAAGAAAATGAATTTCAGCCATACTTTGCAGGAAATTAGTTTGTTTTAGCCAGCTTTACAGTTGGGGTGGGCTACCAGAATCAAGCAAGTACAAAAATTTAAATACCTAGGAAGTGTTCTAACAGGAGACGGACAATGCGACACAAAGATCCGAAGGTGAATTGGCATGGCAATGGTCGCGTTCCAGAAGCTGAGTAAAGTACTAACACACAGAAAAATTTCACTAGAAACAAAGAAAAGAGTGCTGAATTGCTATGTGATGTCAGTTCTTTAATACGGCAGTGAATGCTGGACAATATCATCGAAAATGGAGACAAAACTGGAAGCAGCAGAAATGTGGTTCTACAGAAGGATGCTGCGGATATCGTGGACTGAGCATGTAAGCAAAGATGAGGTGTTGGAAAGAATGACAACAAAAAGGAAATCAATACTGAGCATTAGGAAGAGACGATTGAAGTTCCTGGGACACGCAATGAGGAAGGAGAGCTTGGAGAACCTGATACTGACTGGCCAGATAGAAGGAAAGAGAGACAGAGGAAGGCAGCGGATAGCATATTTGCACGGCCTGATCAGGTGGATGACGGAACGGGGGTTGCCAGGAGTAACAGGAGCAAACATACTAAGAGCCACAAGGGATAGGGAGATGTGGAGAACCATGATCACCTACATCCTGAAAGGAAAAGGGCACATAGAAGAAGAAGAAGTTAGCTTAAATTCAATTTTTGCATCCTTTGTAAAATTTATTTCGAAAGGTTTATACACTGCAGTAGCGTCCTGAACAATAAACGCAATGGGTAATTTTTGGAAATCAGTTCCAGAATAAAACCATTAGATGATTGTAATTGTATTTAAGACCTTTAACAAACGTTTAATAATAATAAAAATAACTGATCGGACTGATCGTGGAAATGATTCTGTTGTGGATAAGAAATTAATCAAAATCAAATCTCTTCTACAATTTTACAAAAATTCTCAACGACTTATGAAATCCTGTTTTTCCAAAATAGAAAAAGGATTGATCATCTGCTTAACGAAAAAGTCGAAACCAGAGTTCGCAACTAGGTGTTAAAATGATTCTTAACCAATGAGAGCGACTTACAAGACTTGAGGACTTAGCGATCCAGTGCTAAAATAAAAAAAACTATATAAATTACCTCGGCGTCAGTCAAGAGAGACAGATGAAAGCCGCGAGACGAAAGAACTCAGAATGTACCTTCAAACATCAAGTGAACCGGACATTATCCTCTTTCTGTTTATCCTTATCTATTTCAACAACTACTACTAGAACATTTTGTACGAACTCTACCCTTAATCTCTTAATAATGTTTCTAACTGAACATTTACTTCTTATGTTATTCCTCCTTTAAAAAATTTAAATTTTAACATTCAAAATGTATATTTTATTATTCTACTCTTCTACACTAATCCACACATTCCAACTGACTACCAACCTTCTGATGATGATAAAACTTCTGATGATTATAACTCTGCATAAAACTTGTAAGCTGTAGGGAGTTCGGTTAAGTCGGACACAAGGCCAAATCAAGCTAATCTGTTTCAACACACACTGACACTTTACTATAACGGATAACTCACTATAATACGAAAAGAGGATCTATCTTTGAATAACTGCCATATAGGGGGCGCACTTAATGAATTACTCGACTTGGAGTTGTATTAAAAAACTTTTAAAGCCTGGAATATCTTCTCTCATTTTTGTCCCTTAGACGTTAGAACACCATCTGACTGTTATGGGGAAACACACCCATTCCTCAGATAATGGACTCTCTCTCCTATATTAATAAGAGTTAACAGGAAGTTAACTCTAAAAGTTCTTGGGGAGTAATTATTTACTCTTCTCCCCCACTTGAGAGAGATGTGACACAAGGTCTTTTTTAATGTGGGGAACCTGAGTGCGTACGCCCAGGTACTGGTCAAAATAGTTCTTAGGAGTTCTTAGAGGTTCTAGAGAGTTTTTAGAGTTCTGTTGGAGTTCAGTAGAACTACTAAGGCTGTTGATATTAGTCGGCAGTTAGCCGAATACTAAGGAGTCAGCTTACAGTGGAAGATTACCAAGTTCCTAAAATTTTGGATGCGTTAAGTCGATTAGCAACCGATATAGCACAATTATAACCTTCAGTGCAAAAACTACTCTGCAACACATACAAAATCAATTTTTGGAAATTTAAATATTTCAAAGTCTCACTTTTGAAGTTTATTTATCGAAAATGACAGTTTCACTTTTTTTCAAAAATCACTGGACATTGTCCGTCGGTAAGAATTGAAATTTGACGATAAAAACCTACACTTTTCAATTAAGCAGTGCACTCTAATAGAATCTACTTCGCTGAAGAAAGAACCTGACTATCTGCGATGCTTCATCTTTAGCAAATCAAACCAAAATGAAGTGCTGCAGTTATGTCTGGGATGGTATTGCCCAGTCATTACTTTTCGGTTTTGGCACGTTACAGTCTTTTATAAAAGCGTTTATTTTATATTTGTTGATCGTTTCTGCAAAGATTAAATGCCTTAAACCTAGATCTACTCTATCACTATTTTCATGATAATTTCAGGTGCGATTCAGTCTTTAGTTTCGCCACTTCATACGTTAGCGGCTAGCAATCTGTAGGTATTAATTTCTGTTTTAGATAATTAGTTGGTACCTACCTCTTTCATATTCGTCATTTTAATATATTTTATACTTTTAGTCATTTATTCTCCTTCTCTTTCCATACATACACACACACATACACACACACTCACATACATATATATATATATATATATAAGCCGAAAACTTAGAACCAACTTAATTTTTGTCTTTATTTTCACCTGAAATTAAAGCGAAAATGCGATGTTTAAAAAGGCTCATGATTAAACATAATAAACATGCATTGTCTCTTATATTTAACAATATACGTTTAGAAAATTATCTGTTGCCTCAATACAATATATATATATATATATATATATATATATATATATATATATATATATATATATGAGAAATCTCTCAGAGTTAACCTGTAGAAAAAGACAATATCTGTAAATGTAAAAGACAATAGAAAAACTGTAAAAGTTGCCAACGGGATTCATTCAATGTGGACTTTTCAAGGCAAGAACGAAATGAATTTATTAAACCAAATAACTAATAACATAACAAAAAGTTCTTAGTAACTGGAATAATTTAGACAACGCTATTTTCAAGAAATCAAAAGGAAATGGTTGAATCCGTCAACACAGCAATAAAAACAATATCTCCGCACGTGACTGTAATTGGCGTAATTTTCAGTTAACAGTATAAAAATAGCGTTCTCAAAATTATTCCAGTTGCTAAGGACATTTTGTTTTGTTATTATTAGTTACTTTGTTTATAAATTCATTTCATTTTTGCCTTGAAAAAGTCCACATTGAATGACACGCTTTGGCAACTATTACAGTTTTTCTATATTCCTTTACATTTATATACACACACACACACACACACACAGAGATATATCTGCTCTGAAATGTATCGTAATGTCAACAGATGTAAACATGTTACGGAAATCAACGAATTTTAACGAAACTTGGTTATAAGCAACCGACAATAGGAAATGAATTGTTTGAACATTATTTTTTATCGATACTCGACCAGGAATACACGATACATTTCGGAGCAGAAATGTTTGTTTACGATGGATCGAAAATTGTGTTATATAGGCTTGATAAAAACCTCGTTTAGACTGGAGGCTATTCGTGGTCGAGCGGTCTAAGACGTTACCAGATCAAATGGTAGCTTCCCCTATAGAGATAGGGGTCGCAGGTTTGAATCCTGCCGAATGGCACACATTTTCGTAATAAAAATTTATCGTAAATAATCAGGCCCTTAGATATAAATATATAATACTGTTTCATTAAAAACAGATTATCTGCTTAAATATGAGTATCGATAAAAAATAATGTTCAAACAATTCATTTCATATATATATATATATATATATATAATTTATAAGAGATTTTCGATTATTACTATGGGTAATACATATTTCAACGTTTTGATGTTATTATCGCGTCTCGTCAGACCCAAATGGTACCATTTGGGTCTGACGAGTAATCATGATTTAGGTAAAACTCGCCAAAATATTGTGCAGACGTAGTAACACTTTTAGGTGGCTTTTTAAGGCCAATTAGGAATAAATAAATAATGTATTTCTGGGCCAATTTTTTAGAAAAAGTATAAAAACTACGAAGCTCGGCCATTGCAAAGTGACTCACAAATACTATAAACTTCCACGTCATCTTAACTGATGATATTTTAAACCTCATTCAGCAGCACTAATCAAACTACAAAGAAACCGATTCAGATTACGTTGCCACAGTCCACATTAAGAATTAATTCTATCTATCACTTTTACCAACGTTATTACTACGCACAGATACACATACTGACCCTTTCACACAAACACATATGTAAGCACATTTTACTGCTCTCCCATGCGTACGCAACACAGTTTATATTCTATCCAAGAACACTATAATTAAGGAAAAAATGACATTAGTCATTCAATACATTCAACCAACTTCATGTAATCTTGTGTATAAAATTAATGTTATTTGTTAAGAGTACGTTGTCATTTCTTCCTGGATTTTATTCTTTCAATAAAAATCATGAGATTATTGTAAACGGCCGAATTGCGAGCAGTCCCACAAAAATATTTTAATTTATTGAATCGAATCCTGATACTTTTTGGATTGAAAATGTGGAAGAAAAAAACTTATGTAATTGTAGAAATTGAAATCTCCGTCTAAAAGATATACCCTAAATTACATAAAGTGGAGCCTGTTAGTAAGAGATCAAATCTGCTGTGTAACTTCATCATCAGCGTTGACAGTATCGCTACGATTTCTACTACGTTAGAGATAATGACTGCGACGGATTGAACATTAGAGTGAACGTTTACGCGCATGCGTTGCTTATAGTGCCCAGAGTGAAGTCACTGCCAAGCTGATCACCTCCGCAGTAACAGGGTGACGCTGATTTAATGGTGATAGTTTTAGCACGAATAATGACTGTGTTAACAATGGCCGCTGTTGCTGTACGCATGGCGTTATCGATTCTGATTTGGAAAGTGCTGGCAGGAGAGGCATTTTGGTTTTGTTTATAAACGTCTTCGGAATTGAGAAGGCATAATAACGTGAGAAACATTTCAAAATGGGTACTTCGTGTTTCAAATACACTTTTCCTTTCGTTTAATTTCGTTCTACGTTTTTCTTTCCTTGCTTTTACACTGGAATAAAAAAACAGAGACAGAAATTATTCAATAAATAAGTAAAATAGATGGATAATTATTGTTTATTGCCTTCTTGCAAATGCTACAATAATTTTTCACCATTTATTTTTTTTATCTAATTCTTGTTTATTCTTTCTGTGTTGTTGCTTCAGATGGCATTGTGTAAAATGAAAGATGAGTGGTGTTGATGAAGATGGCGGTGAAGGGCAATTTGTAGGTATTAATTTATGTGATTCGATAATTAGGTTGCTACCTACCTCTTTCATATCCATGAATTTAATATACTTTCTACCTTTAGTCATTAATTCTCCTTTTCTTTCCACACACACACACACACACACACACACACACACACACACACAATATATATTTATATATATATATATATATATATTATATATACACATACATACATACATACATACATATATATATATATATACGCTAGCGGCTATAATTATTAGGAGACACCAGTTTTTTTAAAAGAAATTATATATTTCGTAATATATTTAGTATTTATTGCCAAGTGAATAATTCTATATGAAAATAGAATGGTTCTTTTGTAATTATTACTTTGCAAAATTTTACCAGACAAGGAAGCAAAGATGAACTCGTCCGAATCACCCTAAATTTTCTTCATTCTTTCATTGATGAAACTGTAATATAGCTAATTATTAACTATTTATAAATTCATTTGTTGCACATGTTATTGTGCAGTATTAATAAAAGAACTATTCTATTTTCATTTACAATTATTCACTTGCCAATAAATACTAAAACATAATATTAATAATTACAATATTATATATATACTACTCTCTGTCTATTTTAGAATCTATCTATCTATCTATCTATGACTGTTCATGACTATCTATCTATCTATCTATCTATCTATCTATCTAAGTTCGTCACTCTCTCACCCTATTCTGCGTCAGTTTTAGTCTTCCTTCTCTCCTTCATTCATTTTTCCTAATTTTAAGCTTCTTTCAACGTGAGTTTATTTTCATTACCGCCTTCTCTTTTGAATCATCATCATAATCATCATCTGACTTTCTTTTATTTTTACAGCGATTACTCGCTTCCGAGCATTCTTTTGTCTATTTCCATTGTAATTTAGTTTCATCTGTGTGTGGAGTTTCTTTGACCCGTTGGAGCAGCGATTATCGCGCCGGCAATCACCCAGTTTCTCTCTCTCTCTCTCTCTCTCTCTCTCACACACACACACACACACACACATTTATTCGATTACTATAATTGTAAACGTGAGACATATCAAAAAGAATTTATTAAAAGTAGAGCCTGCTGGTGGGTATCTTGAAGTTATTAAGAACAATAAAATAGAAAACTTGTCGAGACTTGATCGCCTACGTCAACAAAATACAAAAATGAAGATCTACCGGAAACTTGACTCATATGCCAGTCCCAACTTTTTATTAAATATTTCCACTAGCGGTTGCATTTATTCTCAAAAGACATTGAGGCAATTTTGGTGTCTACGATGCTTAACTGATTTCCGAAACCAGTGCAATCGCGCATAAACATGCAATTCGGTTTCTGAAATATTTAAGAGTTGCATGTGTTTCAAACTCAGAAAGACAAGGCCCCGAGTATGAAGCTAAACTGCTTCTGGCAGCAAAGCCTCTGCTTGGGAGGTTGTGAGGGGAATGAAGCCACATCTTAATTGCGGTTGTTCCTGTTAGCACCTGTCAGGGTCCCAGCTATGGGTAAATAGTTAACCTAAAAACTGGGTTCAAAACACTACGAAAGTATAAAGATAGATTTCTTGTACAGAAATATATACATAAAAATAGACTTTGATAGAAAAAATATACATTTTCGAAGGAAAAATATCACCAACAATACATTTTTGAAGGCAAAATTATTATCAGCGATATATTTTTGAATACAAAACTAGAAGACATCTTAAGTTTTCTAACAAAATAAATAAAAAAAATTGCATCAAAATCTGACTAAATCAAACTTCTCACTATAACCAAACATTAATAAAATCCCTTAAAACCCCACCTTTTTTGGCATGAAATAACTCACAGAGGTTGATATGCCGATAAACAAAACTAGAACTCAAAACTCAGAAAGACTCAAAATCCAGAACATATATAAGAAACAAATATTTTACTTTCAGACAGAATTCTTTGAGTCAACCAAAGGGGAAAGAGTAGTTTATCTGCATACGTACCACCGTTGTATGGTTTGGCTATTTTCACTATTATGACACCTAGTCCCGGCTGGTTCGCTGCTCCTGGTCCGGTACTTGTAATGATGACGACCGGAATCTGAGTGGGTTGATGCTGTCGAAATGGCACCAATTATGACGACAAAATACACTACAGTATTACCCATGAAATTGTAGAATATCTAAAACCTTTTCTAAATTATATTACTCCGTTAAAATAAATAAATTAATTTAACATTGAGTTATTTTGAGTTCATCTCTATCGGAATTTACCTGACTTATATACCAAGTATTCTACGTTATATATATATATATATATATATATATATATATATATATATATATATATATATATATATATATATAATTCATTAAGAACGACTGACAAGGTAGTATGATGAGTGTTTGTTTTGTTTTAGTTTTTTTTTTTTTTTTTTTGCTAAAGGGCCTTGCTATTGAAAAGTAAATGAGACATGAACCCTCACATTAGGGCAGATCAGTTTTTGAACCATGATATTGCACTCAATTTGAAAGTTTGCGTGTAAATAATGACAAAATATTGTTTCTATATGGTTACCCTTTTTTGGGGAAATGAGTTTAAAGATTATATTTAATTTCAAAATTACAGCATTGGAATTTCATTCCGCTGGTCAGTAAAATCTTTATAGCACAGCTTTCCTTGCAAAGTATATAATCGGAATGTATGCATTTGGTTTAAAATTAAAATAAATAATAAGTTTCATAACCAACAACTGTATTTCTTCAACACGATCTAGGGAATAAAGCAACAATCAAGCAAAATTCGAGAGAATAAAGCAACAGTCAAGCGATAATGTTGCACTAAAAAATTATAACCAAATCCTTTCGTATTACTTTCAGAAAATATTATTTTCTGAATGTTAAAGTCAGATAAATAGGAGGTTTTTTTTCCATTTAAGCAATCATTTATTTGTACTTAATTAGTTATGTCAATTTACGAAATAAAAAATAACATTGAAAAATTTAATTCAAACTACATCACAAAATATGTATCCAAGCGTGAGTAAAATTTTTCAATGGAAATAGATTCTTAGAAGTAACGATCCGCCAAAGAAAAGATTAAAAATTAATTAGATTCATCAACGCTGAAGTAACACACTGGTCAAATTTGATTAACGTCTCACAAAATGGAGTCTGTGAAACTGCGTTTGCAGAAGATTTTTCTAATAATTAACTGCCAGACGTTCTAATGAACAGAACGATTTTGGAGTTGACGGATTTACCTGCACATTCGTAATGTGTGGAAAGGTTGGTTGAAATTAACTACTGAAGCTTTACAAATTGTATGTAGACAAGAAGCAAGGTTCGAGCACATTATAACCAAATCGTTGTGTCATCAAACAAAACCTTCATTTACTGCGAAAGGAAATTACAGTGAATAATTTCGCTATATTATGATGTAATATGTTATACACTACAGTAGTTTTAGTTTGTTTGAGTTTTGTTTAACGGCATATCAACACCTCTGTGGGTTATATAATGCCAAAAAGGTGGGGTTTTAAGATATATTTTTTTAATGTTTGGTTATAGTGAGAAAGTTGATTTAGTCAGATATTGATGAAAAATTTTATTATTATTATTATTATTATTATTATTTTATTTTATTTTATTTTATTTTATTTTATTTTAGAAAACTGAAGATGTTTTCTAGTTTTGTATTAAAAATACATATCATGGCAATTTCTTTTACTTCAAAAATGTATTGTTGGTAATATCTTTCATTCAAAAATGTATATTTTTCTATAAAAGTTTATTTTTATACTTTCATCGTGTTTGACCCCATTTCGGGGACAAATTATTTGACAATAGTTGGGACCCTAACGGGTGCCACCACACCAGGTTAAGGTAGACCTGAGAACAACAGCATCTAACAGGTGGTTCCATGCTTTTCACAAACTGTCAATGGAACGCCTTGCTGCTGGATGCAGTTTATTCTCATACCCAGGACCCAGTAGTTTAGTGTGATTTTCAAGAAACAATGCAAAGTTTAGGTATTTTTATTTATAATTTCTGACCAGCAGTATAAATGTGTTATATACACTGTTATTTCTTTCTTTTTTTATTAATTATAAACGAAAAAAATGTGTGAGAATCTTATTCATTGAGTAGACATTTTTTAATATTTTACAATTTTTACTGATTTCACTTCTCCAATACAATAAGAAAAATGTATATTTTGTTTGTGGCTATTAATAATTAGAATTTGTATTTGAATATATTTACCATTCAATGTATCCACTAAAAAAATTGTCAACTTTATTTGTATTTATTCTTGAAATAATAACATTTTGAAACCAG
The DNA here is from genome assembly GCA_037127315.1 of Ascarosepion bandense. NCBI lineage: Eukaryota > Metazoa > Mollusca > Cephalopoda > Sepiida > Sepiidae > Ascarosepion > Ascarosepion bandense. The sequence goes on along the minus strand of JBBBDQ010028653.1, from coordinate 256,493 downwards.
TTTGTATGAAAGAATCTGTGGAAACTAGATATTTGTGTATAATGTTTAGACGATGTTTAAAACTGTATACTCGAAAATTGATAAAATCTGTGAATCTAATTTTTCTTGTCGGCGCTTACTACAGCAACTTCCAGTTCCTGCATCGTGCGCCATGTTGATTTTCTAAAACAAGTGAAAAACCAATCTGTCTTTTTGCACAACTCCCCGTAGATAGCAATGTTTAAAATATCTTCATTCGTTTTTATTCTTCAAGTCTCTGACTAAATCCGAATCCATTAATAAAAATGCAATTATATGATTTATTATGGCTGTTATTCAAAAACGGATGAATAAAGAACCCTAACACATCTTTAAATTATCGGTTGTCTTTTCGTTTCACACTTTGCTCCCCCACCTTCTTCCATTCGCAAAACGCCTCTCCTCTTTCTCTTGGCGACATACGTCTTTCCTTTTAAGAAATGACACCTGAAACTACCAGAGATCGTTTCTGTGGCTAGGTGACATAATGAAAAAAAAAAATGGAAGAACCTAACCATCGATCATCCGTCTACTTAGATAAACGCGCGCTTACGACTGGTTCAGTTCGTAAAACTCTTTGTAATCAATCGCTTGCAGTCCTACCATATTTCTGTTAACTCTTCGCTGCCAAATGTGACATTTGTCTGATTCTTCTCGATCAATAGATCTACCCAGCTATACTCAAATCAACAGCCAGTTGCCATCTGTGACTTTCGTTCAACAACGGAAGCATTAATGTTATAGTTCATTTCTATTCTTCTTTTAAGCTGGATTCTTAATGCGTAATTTAATAACAGTCTAAGGGAATACTAGATTTTTCTAGCTATTGTCTATAGCTCAGCCGATAGCAGTATATGTCATAATAAGGTGGAGACTTTTATATGAATGTCAAATCTGGCGCCAAACTCATTCTGTCAGCCACATACAACCTCTTTCTCAAATCAATGGTTAAAATGGCTCCAAGAAAATAAAAAATGAAGGTCAAAACGAGAACCTTCTTTTTTGACTAGCGCTATAAACTCAAAAACAAAGAACAGTAACAAAATAACAAAATGCAGGTCGTATGGTGCAGCAACATCTAAATTAAATACCACATGCAGCTTAAAGAAAAATAATGACATAATCAAAATGTTGTTTTACACTATTTGAAACACCAGGTTAAGAAGAAAACAGATATCAGTGTTGAAAAGTGATAACAGTCAGTGAGCTTAACAAATCTTTCTACATTGATATCGAGCACTTTACAAAAAAACCTACTTTCCTAAAATGCTTTTTTATCAGTAAATTACTGATATAAATACCAATTTGGCCACTAAGCATCATTAAAGTGATACTATATATATATATATATATACTAGCAGTATAGCCCGGCTTTGCTCGGGTGTAATGAAAGCTTTAAAACTAATCCATGGTTCTGGAGCTCAGACTCTTTGGACGTTGGCACGAAAGACTAAAAAGCAATAGTTGTTTCCAATTAAAGCGAAAACCGTAGACTGAAAGAAAAATGAATGGATGTTAGTCAAATTTTGATTTCCTGGTATCGATATCAAATATTCTGCACTATTGTAAGAACTGCAACTTTGAAAATTCTGAATATCGTTTCTTATGTCTTTGTCTATGAGTGTATCGAATTTGATTAAAATCGGACCACTCCTTCTATAACCCGATTTTTTCGATTATCGATTTTCGATATTTATTGGTGGTACCTCGACACAAAACCTAGCTAAGAACACTCGCAGACACTTATAGTACAACTGTGTAAATTTTTCAGAAAATCGGTAAAGCCGTTTCGGAGTCTATAGATAACGGATACACACAGACAGACACACACACAGACAAAGTTCCATTTATAAATAAGTTTATATAAATATATATATATATATATGTGTGTGTGTGTGTGTATGTGTGTGTGTGTGTGTGTGTGTGTGTGTGTGTGTGTGTGTGTGTGTGTGTGTGTATATGTGTGTGTGTATATACCCAAACACACAGATATATATATATGTGTGTATATATATATATATATATATATATATATACAAGCTAGCATAAATATCAGAACGATGTTAACAAAAAGTCTAAATTTGAAACAATTTTTTATTTTAAAGCTTCAAAGAACATTTTATCAAGAAAAGAAATTATATAAAAGTAGATTATATAATTCCAAAATATAAAGTTCAATAAACTTATTTTGATAAAGTTATTAGAATAATTATATAACATTCGAAAAAAAATATAGATGACCAAAAACGATTAAATAAATCCATAAAGTTTAATAATTATTTTGCATTATTGAAAATTTTTTAGGGTAAGAATATACAATCGGATATTTTACTAAATTACACCGGCTCTTTACTGGCTTTTGCATTGTAAACATGGCGAAAAAATATGTTATGTCATTGCTACTTAGAAAACTGATAGTCAAATTACGTAATGAAGATAAACTCTCGATTGGGAATATTTCAAAGAGTGTGGGGAAATCTAAAAGTGTTATTCGTTGTTTTTAAGAAGACTTTAAGAAACTGGGTCATGTAAAGCTAAGAAACCACCTGGCAGGCTTAGAAAATCTACCGCAAGAGAAGATAGATGGATTGGTAAAGCATAAAGAAAGAGATAAGGCTAACCTTGGCATTAAAATATCTAGGCACACTATTTCCCGAAGATAACGAGCCATGTGACACAGCGACGTCTGTTAGAACATTTCTTTCTGAGGAGGATGTTACTGTTATGGAGTGGCCTGCTCAAAGCCCAGACATGGATCCTGTTGAGAATATTTGGAAGATACTAAATGAACGAGCTAAGGAAAAGAACCCAACAAACCTCGAAGAACAATGGACTAATTTGAAAGGAGAACGGGAGAAAATATCCGCTAATGAATGCAAGACATTAATTCGCTCATGTAGCAAAAGATGTCAAGCTGTTATAGAAATTAAAGGTTTTTCACATCAAGTACTAATGAATTATGAACGCTATTTTCATTTGGATATGATGTATTCATTATAATAGTATGATTTTGTTAATCATTCTGATGTTTTTGATAATCTATTTTTCGAATGTCATATAATTATTCTGATAACCATATCAAAATAAGTTTATTGAGCTTTATATTTTGGAATTGTACAATTTACTTTTATTTCCTTATTTTTCCTTGATATAATTTTCTATGAAGCTTTAAAATAAAAATTTATTTCACATTTAAACCTTGTCTTAACATCGTTCTGGTCTTTATGCTCGCTACTATATATATATATATATATATATATATATATATAAATGGTTTGTTTGAACATTATTTTTGATCGATACTCGTATTTAAGTAGATATTCTGTTTACAATAAAGCAGTATTATATATTTATTTTTACCGGACTGATTATTTACGATAAATGTTTATTACGAAATTGTGTTTTATTCAGCAGGTTTCAAACCAGTGACCCCCATCGTAAATTATCAGACCGGTAGAAATAAATATCTAATACTGTTTGATTATAAATAGAATATCTACTTATATACGAGTATCGATCAAAAATAACATTCAAACAAACCATTTATATATATATATATATATATATATATATATGTTCAAACAAATCATTTCAAATTGTCGGTTGTTTATAATATATATATAAGTATGTTTGTTTAAATAATATAGATGCATTGTGACTGTTTTTATTTGATCCTCTCGAACTCTCGAAAACGTTTTTTGCTGCAGTGATTAAAAATACCAAGGAAAGCGATATATAAATTTTCAATGGTTTTATTTATGTATGTGTAGTTCGTATATGTTTTTCCAAGATGATAATATCATCTACATATCATAGATAGATGGTGGGTTTTCTTTAAAGGTTTTAAATATTTTATTTTCAAAGTTAGTCATTTAAAACTTTGCTAAATGTTGGACCGAGAACTAACTCCATAGAAACACCATAACGTTGTACGTATACATTGTTTTGATGGACATCGAAAGGAATTTTATTATATGTTGGGTTCATCGAGTATTGTATTCTATTAAACTTACACTTGACTTGTAACACTGATGTCATTTTCTATTTTGCTTTTGATGAATTTAGTCATATATGTATGATAAAAACATTTGTGGGTAAAAGTACTCAATATAAGGAGCAGAGTGTGTAGACTTTGTTCTTTCAATGTCGAATAAAAATGTACAATTTTCGAGTAGTTTTTCACGTTCTCACGTAATAATTTAAAATAATATTAATTGTTCTATTTTCATATTGATTACTGTTTTAAATTAATGTTTTGAACGTTGCAATTATTTTCGTTGTTCTTATTCATTTTGGATATATATATATATATATATATATATATATATTATAAAGAATACCTAGTTAGCCAGACAACCTATCTAGGTTTCACCTAAATGGATCGTCAGGGAAAGCTGGCTCACTAGGTTTTCTTTATTTTTATTCTTTATTTATTCCGCTCTACCTAAGTATTGGGCGTTTTTTTTTTAGTTGATTGCTCGTGTCGGGGTTTTTTCTTTGGGCTACGTGCTGACTCGGTCCGAGATCTTTTGACTGATTTTCATGTACATAGCTCTTTCTTTTTTAAAAGCATTTTTCCCTTCTTCGTAGATACATGGAAGTTTTTTCGGCACGAGTATAGTTATTATATCTATAATATATATATACATATCAGGTATAGGGTCGGTATGGATGGAATAATATTCCGTATCCAAAGAAACACTATTCTTCAAAAAGTGCTCAATACAAAGTAGAGCTAATAATATCTATTTAGAAATTATAACATAAATATGTTATAATATCACTACAAATGTAGCTATTTTGTTTCGACACTACTCGTGTCTTATCAAGTGATGAGGTTTATTTCACGTTGAAGAGTTTGAAAAGTTTCAAAACCAGCCAAATCCCCTTCATCAGGGAGACGTTATTACATAGACAGTGTGGACTAATCAAAATAAAGTAATTTCTGATTTGAAGAACATGAGAACAGACTTTAAAAACATATTATTGGGGCATTTAAATTAATATTTGATGAAAACAGAGATCAGAATTATTAATCGATTACCAGCTTCAATTAACTTTATTTCTATTCTAAGTTTAACAATGCATTAGATTTAGATTATTATAAAGTTATTCAGATATCAAAAGAGGAAAAGATATGAACGCACACATATACAAATCTATAGACATCCAAATATGGATAAATTGACAAGTATATACACATACAAACATATATTGGTATGCAGACATATGTACATATATATATATATATATATATATATATATATATGTACTTATATATATATGTACATATATATATATATATATTTATATATATCTATGTACATATATATATATATATATATATATAAATTTTAAACTTTTGTTTTTACCGACGTGTTAATTTCTCCGTTAAATTTTAAAGCCAGGTTTGGAAAATTTCCCAAAACTTCAATATTGGATACATGTAAGGGCGAGTTCGTAAGATGACATGGGCCTTGTATAAACGAGGTCAAAACAGAGTCATATTTCAGTGCATAAACAAATATGCATAATTAAATATAAACAAACAAGCAAAGAACAAAATCGATAAGCGACTAAAAACTCCACAGTCCAAAAAGACATACATTAAACAACTTATATACAACTTCTGCCACAAATAGATACAAATAAGTGCAGCAATATTTATACAGAAGCATACGCTGATATATAAAAGTTCATAGACAAGAATATATATATATATATATATATATATATATAGACATGCATTCATGGACATATATACACGCAAATACACATACACATAGAAATATGAGTATATGTATACAAATGCAGATATATATATATATGTATATACATGTACATACAAATATATACTTACATACACATACACATTAGCAAGTAAAACAAATATCAATATGTCTACGAGTGTCTAAAACCATATGTACACCTACATACATACATATGTACACCTACATACATACATACATACATACACTAATACGTAGACAAACTCATGCTCCCAAGTATATATATTCTAATATAAACAGAGTGAAAAAATAAAATAATATAAATAAATAAAAAACAGGACCTATATATACCAAAAGTTAAAGCCAAGCAGTAAAAAAAAATCAGTAACAATGTGAAATTGAAACGTCGATATTCATAATTATGAAATATTAATTTAACAGTCAGTGCTACAATAAAAACACGTTAAATTTTAACCAGATGGTATATGCTAGATTAAATCTATCGAACATTAACATGAGAATCAATGTTATATCAAATATCTCATAACTATATAACTTGAATTAAATACCTAGCAAATATTAATTAGAGCATCCAAGTTAGATGAAAATATCCATCAAATAAAGGCAAATAACAATTGGCAGCAGTGAAATTGGTATATATAAATTCTTAAAATTATAACCCATATTGTAAAGTAAATAATAAACTATGCTTACAATGAACAGTAAGTTCATTCCGCTGGTTTAACAAGTTAACCTTGTCATTAAATCTGACTTCTCATTAAGGTAGCAAGGTGTTTTGAGCACTTTATTTATCTTTAGATATGGAATTTTATTTAATCTATACCTACCCTATACTTGTATATATATATATATATATATATATATATATATATATATATATAAGCATTTGTGCACTCGGCTTTCGTATTGAGCTCTTTTTTGTTAAGGTTTTCGTCTTGGGTTTTTTTTTCTTTCTCACGAATGCTTGACTTTTTGTTCAGGTATTTCGTTTGTGTCTTTTTTATTCCCCTTCTTTTCCCTGCGGGTTAGTTCCCGGTGGTTTTCAAGACGATCTCAGTTGTAGTTAAATTATTGATAATCTTGACTGAATTAGTTCTATTGTTATTGGTATTACAACTATAATAAATATTAATATATATATATATATATATATATATATATATATATATATATATATTTGACTGAAATAACAAATAGAGAAAGATAGATGAAAGTTTTTTTTCACATTATTTCTATTCACACTATATCTTTATTTGGATATCGAGCATTTTGCAACAAAATATTTGCCTGCCTAAAAAGTTTGCGTCTCTCTTCGTCAGCGACCACCTGTTGTTAATGACCGTTTTTCTATGCACGAACGATTTCAAAATCTTAACTGACCCTCAGTGAGCGACCAGAACCAGAACGCGACCAACGGCTAACATCAACGAGTGAAATCACTGATCAAGCGACCGCTTTAAAAAACAAATTCATTTTGGTCGTACACAGCGAACTTCTAAATTAGGAGAAACTAAATGAGAAATCTATTTTATTTTGATTTGATCTCAGTCAGGATCATTTCCTCATTGTTTTGTTATTGTAGTGTTGTATAAAACTTTTATTTCTTGTTGAAATGTATATTGCCTGAGTTCACCTTACGATCAAACATCGGCTGTTTTGTAGATGTATTGCATTTGACATCTTCAATGGTTTTATCGTAGTCTCTGTACTGACTTGGATGAATTCAGGAATTAAGAAAATCACAATTATGTCCTTTTCTGAAATGTCTATCTCTTTCGTTCCTTTATTTCTTGGTGTATCTACTCTTGGTGTAATCTACTCTATTTTTTCTGGATATATCTGTCTCTATCTGTATTTCTCTCTACCATCACCCACAATCGCTGTCAGTTTTTTGTATGTTTTTTTCCATATATTATCGTAGATTCTCTTTTGCTATCACTCACGCCTAAGAAAAAAAAATACTGAAACCGTATACTTTTTTAAATTTAAAAAAGATTTCAGTTGAAAATAAAGACAAAAATTCTCCAACATTTGAATATATGGTTCTGTTGTCATTTCGAGCTATCACGCGGTGTGACGTCATAGAACCGCACAGCAAATCTGCGAATTGCGTTTGCTACTTTTGGTAACTGGTGCCGTGGCTTAGCGGAGTCTTATGTCATTACAAGATAAAATAATCGATGATGGTCGATCTTTTGTGCTAACGTCCTTATAACTTCTCTGAAGATGGCTCATAAGGGCCAAAAGCTTAGAACCAAGTTAATAAAAATGTTGCAGAATTTTTGTCTTAAATTTCAACTGAAAGTAAAGCCAAAATACGCTGTTTAGAACGACTCATGATGAAACATAATAGACATTCATTGTCTCTAATATTTCACAGTATATGCTTAGAAAATTATCTGCTGCCTCGATACACTAAATATATATATATATATATATATATATATATATAATAAATGTTACTATATATATATATTAAATATCACCGTATATATATAATGAATATCACCATATATATATCTATAATGAATATCATCATATATATATATCTAAAATAAATAATACCATATACATACATAATCAGTCAGTTAGTTAAGTGCCATGGGTGATACACGCTTTGGGCGATCATGTCTCGAAAGAGACATAACTGACTGGGCAGGAGATTATTCCGCAGTAGGTCGCCATTAATTTCTACGGTAGACTGGTTGCCAGCCTAGGCTATAGCACCCAATCTGTTCTGTTATTTAACACTATATATATATTGATTGCTAGACCATGAGTCTTCAGTGCATCCTATTCTTTGTAGGACTTAGCAACTTTGTTATTTTACAACACCCATTTCCCGTCTGTCACCCATTTACACACTTTTACTCTGTCTCTTTTTCTTTTCCATAAGCGTCAATTTTTCAGAACCGTCTTTCCTCTTTATGTATCGTAGAAAGTTTACCTGTTTTTTTTTCTTATTCTAGTTATGTAATGTTTCTGCATTCATTTTCCCTAAATCTTTCTTGCTGCTTACATACTCTCTCCATGGTATTCTTGGCATCCTTCTGTTGATCCACACCTCTGTTGCTTCAACTTTTCTTCATCTGTGAGGAAATAGTCTAGCATTTATTGCCCTATTGGGGTATTGATATTACATTGTAGTTCAGTACTCATTTCTTTGTTTTTTAACGAATTATTCCTGTTACTTAATCGAAGATGTTTTCTATTGACAGGCATTTTATGTTATCTGTCAAAGCATTCCTCATACATTTAAACTTGCCTAATTGTTTGAATTTGTCGTCTTCAAATAACAACTCGTGTCCTGAGCTAATTCTCCTGCTGATAATCATATCAAAATTGATGATGAGATTTTCTTTCCGCACACTTTTATTGCATTGTCTGGAGTTAATGCACTTTTGTTTCTGCGAGTAGCTTTTCATCTCAGACCAGAGATTTGCTGGATGGAGCATCTTCTAGTCGAACACTTCTGGTTTTAATACAAGAAAAAATCCTTTGGATGGATTTTTCCAAAGAAAAACAAAACTGTGATACGAAATTTTAGCAGTCAGCGCATTTTATTCTCGCAAAAGCTGACTGTATACGAACAATTAAAAAGTGAGAGTGAACAGTCAAACCGGTGTTTGCCTTAATTTCGCGAAACGAGTGGAACTCTGATTTAGTCTGTAAGGAACAACTGTCTTATAGATGACAAGCATTCTTTGTCCTGATCAGTCAGTCAGTTAAGTGCCATACGTGATACACGCTTGGGCGATCATGTCTCGAAAGACACATGACTGACTGGGCAGAAGATTATCCCGCAGTAGGTTGCCATTGCTTTCTGCAGTAGACTGGTTGACGACCAAGGCTATAGAACCCAATCTGTCCTGTTATTTAATCCATAACTGGAAGGAATAGACGGATTAATACCTTCCCCAAGGGTATTTGCGCGTAAATGAATGCAATCAATTCGGCTGGAATTCGAACTCGGCTCCCCGATTTCTCGTTCCGAGCCGATATCCAATGCACCACAACGCATATCCTTTGTCCTGTTAGCTTCGTAAAAATTCTTGTTCTTTGTCTGCTTCACTTTGCTGACCCTCTCTGTCAGTTCACATGTTTCTTGTGAAGTCTGCTCCATTCAACTGACCTTTCCTATCAAGACGAGAATTGTCACAAGGATTTCTGTTATATCCTGTAGTGGTGTCATTAGCAAGATATCAGCTGACAACTGATGTCGCTACATGTATTTGGCATCAACACAGCGTCAGATGAGTAACTTTTGTTCTTTAATTTGTGCCCAACAACAATAAATTAAAACCCTGCGTTTTAAGAGTCTTGCTGAGAAAATGCGTATTACGGCTTTTTTCTATTTTTGTCAGTTTAATTCATTTTCAATTCGTATGCAGACAGTTTCTTTTCCGACTAGATATTCGTGTTTATTCTAATAACTTTCTCAAGTTAATCTTCCAGCAGTTCATATAGTTTTTGTGATGTACTTTATCAAATACGTTTTTAGAAATTCTATGAAATGTAAGCATATTAAATAAAAACGTTAATGCTGACATTCTCTTCAGTGATTTAATTTAACGCGACAAGTTTACGGATAAACATTTTGAGTTTTCCGAATTCTACGAATTAATATTCCACTCAGATGTGGTGAAATGGTTAGACACGAGGAATTCTACCAGACTCATTAGCGGCAAAATCCAAGCCGAGGACCCATGCTAAGCACTACCATCCCCCAAAACCCTAACGGTGGAACAAGCGGATGATGATTACAAAAGATCTCAACGGTTGACTAGCGGAGGAAGAGGGCTACGCATGGTGGATATGCTACAGAAGGCGCCACAAGAAATTAAAACAGAGTCAGCGGCAGTTTGTTGTAAATTCATAACTGGATTCTGGATAAGACCCATCCGTGCTGCAGAGGAAGGCCATAAAATCTAGTGCATGAGTCATTTCCTCAAAAACTGAGATCCAGCTTTAAAAAATTAACACATAAATGACGACACTTTGTTATATTCCGATTATATTTCATCTCCAAGTAACTCTTGAAAAGCCAAACGACAATAGGGAATAGATGACGGGAGCAGGCTCTATGGAGAATGGGACCGTCTAATCCTGACGTTGGCGTCGAATTTAGTCATCAACGCCTTCATCATAAAGGAAGTGATCAGGAAAGTAGAAATTAAATTCTTAGATAAGGGATGAAGCCGCCATCACCGTCGACGATAAATTGCAACGGCAAATTCTATACAAAGAGTTTATTTTCTCAGTTGTGGAAATCTTTTTCAATTTTCTGTTTTCCAGTCAGTTAAGTGCCTGCCATATGCGATACACGCTTAGGCGATCATTTCTCAAAAGAGACATTTTTTTTTTAATCATCTCACCCCAAGCAAGGCATTCCACTGCCACTATTACGCATGGGGCTACATAGGGGAAGGTAAAGAGAAGGGGTGGTTAGACATAGGGAATGTCAGGAGCAAGGAGACAGATGAGTAAGGATACCGAGGATGAGGGTTGGGCAGGTGGGAAGAGTGCTTGATAGAATGGGAGCAGGTTAGTGTGTTAGGAGGTGTCTATTGACCTTACATTTAAACTCCTGGAGATTGTAGCCGCCGGGGAAGCAATCGTGTGGAAGAGAATTTCACAGTCGGGAAGTGCGAGGAGAGAAACTGTTGGAGTAGAAGTTAAGGTTGCATTTTATCGGTTTCATTGTAAAAGGGTGGGATCTAGTTGCTAATCTAGTATCTCGTGCAATTCGTATTTAGGGGGCACCAGTGATCTAAGTAAATGACTGACTTGGCAGATTTTCCCGTAGTAGGTTGAAATTACTTTCCGTGGTAGACTGGTTGCCAACCAAGGCTATAGAACTCAATCTGTTCTGTTATTTTCATTTTATTTTACCCAAAGATGGAGGGAAGAGACAGATTAATACCCTTCCAAGGGGTATTTGCTCGCAAGTGAATAAAATGAATTCTACCGGGATTGAACTCGGCTCTCCGATTTCTCGTTCTGCATATTCCTGTCAACTCAGTTAAGTACCATACGTGATACACGCTTTGGTCAATCATGTCTCGGAAAAAGCATGACTGACTGGGCAGAAGATTATCCCGCCATAATTTGCCATTGCTTTCTGGTTGCCAGCCAAGGCTATAGAACCCAATCAATCCTGTTATTTAACCTATAACTGGAGGGAAGAGACGGATTAATACCATTCTCAAAGGTATTTCTGTGTAAGTGAATGTGAAGAATTCAACTGGAATTCGAACTCGGCTTCCCGATTTGTCGTTCTGAAGCGATATCCACTGCACCACAACGCAAATCCTACACCACACGCACATTCCTGTCAACTACGATCCCCAAAAACTTAATTCCAATGTGCGTCGTATTCATCTGGGACCCTATTTTTATTATCTTTCGTTATATTTTTCAGTCTCAGTAACCCCTAAATTGTTAGTGAGCTTGTCAAGTTGCATCAGTTAAAAGTGAGTGAGATCGGTTCTCACTTTGTGCTCTCTACTTTCGGCCTTTTTACACATCAGAGCCTTATTTAGTAAATTCTCAATATAAGATCTATGACCCTGATTTTGGATTGCTTTTATCATCTAACTTTGCTAGTGATGGCTGAACACTCCGTACATCTCCGATTTGATAATATTGTTCTTTTTAATGGCTGTTGCTTTCATTACAAAAGAATTATTTCATCTGAAAGTTTTTTTTATCTTTAATAATTTAGCCTAAATGTTAGCGTATTGATTAGTCTTTCAATTGCAGACATGCCAAATTGTCCAACCAGACGGCATTTGTTGTTTTTTTGCTTTATTGACCGTTTGCAATAAAAGCTCGTACGGGTGCGTGTCGTACAATTTTAGAGAGATAAATAACGTATTCCTTTTGTTGCATGTTGATCATGTCTGGCGAAATGCTCTCAATATAGCTGCGTCCTTGGACAGGAATCAATGACGATAGAAGCTTTACGAACAGGGCATATGTTGAGGTGCAGACAACCGGATCAAGTAAGGGTAACGACTCTGAAAGCGAAATGAGTGGGACGAGTTCGAATTTCGACGAATCTTGTTCCGTTCCTTGTCTAAAAAAAACCCATACGGAAGGTAGAAAACTACCTATACTCCCCACACCAGTTAATGGTTAAACTGCAGAACTTTCTTGCCTTTAGATCGAAACATATCTAAAAGTGAAAGGGTAAATGCAAAACTAACTAGAAGAGGGATTGGCTTCGTCAGGTTATGTTGCTTTTAATCATCAAAGTGGCTGAGTGGCTCTGTTGCTAGCGTCCAAACGACCCTTGTTTTACGAGAACTGTAACCATAAAACCGAACTGTTTTGTATTAGACATTTTCCCGTATAACAACTTTGTCTTGTAAAAATTGATCCTCACTAGGCACCCCACATATTTGATCGTGTACTTGACTAAGGCTGAGTAGATATATAAGTTACCTAGTTTAAGCGTAATTATTAACAAACGGTGCGTTCAATTCTAACACAGCATTGCGGTGCAAGGGATATCAACGTCGAATGAGAAATCGGGGAGCCGAGTTCGAATACCAGTAGAATTCTTTGCATTCACTTACGTGCAAATACCCTTAGGAAATGTATTAATCCGTCTCTTCCCTTCAGTTATGGGTTAAATAATAAAACTGACTGGGATCTGTAGCCTTATCTGGCAACCAGTCTTCTACAGAAAGCAATGGCGGGATAATCTTCTGTCCAGTCAGTCATGTCTCTTTCGAGGAATGATCGCCCTAAGCGTGTATCACGTATGGCACTTAACTGACTGACTGAATGAATTATAAACTTAATGAATACTAGAGTGACTATCAGAGTCGAGCGACCTGAGATAAAATCTTATTGGCTTGATTTTTCCAGCCCAAAATCGTTTACGTGGCTTCATACAGGAAAAAAATACTCTCATCTGTTGCCTCAGAGATACACAGCTGAAAACCCATCGTAAGTCTATATCGATTGCAAATGTTTGGATGAACCTCATTCCTTAGCTCCATTAGTTCAGGGCTTCACTTCTAGGACATCTCAGCTATCACACGCAATCCTATTTCCAGTAACTCGAGATTTCAGTAATTTCTTCCGTGTTTAGAATATAAGACGAACATTCTATTCCTTATTTTTTTTCTCCAAGACGAGTCACTTTATGGTTAGCTTCCACGAACACTTCAATCTTCAGCTTCTCAAATGTCAATCTGCCCTGATTATCCTTCAGTGTTTGCCTTCTTTTCGACGTATATCATACAACTTATTCGTTTTAACTATACTCCCCACATTGAGTGGCTCTTGTGCCTTGTATTAAGTGTAAAGTAATAAAGAAAAATTCTTCTGTTTGACTATCGTCAGTCATCATGTGCCATACGCTTAGGCGATCATGTGACATTCGAGACATGATTTACTGGACAAAAGTTTTTCTCAGAGTAGGTTTTCATTAACGACCAAGGCTGTGGAACCCAATCTGTCCCACTATTTAATCCATAGCTGAAGAGAGACGGATTAATATCTTTTCGAAGGGTATTTGCGCGTAAGTGAATGCAGCGAATTCAACAGGGATTCGAACTCGGATCTACGGATTTCTCGTTCTGAGCAGATATCTACTGCACCACAACAAACATCCTACCAAGAGGAAGAAAATAACAGTGTCGTGATTTAGTTGCATGCTTCTAGGGATAAACAAAATTATTTAAACTTGTACACACTTATCAAAACAGATCTGCACTAGGCTATCTATTTAAACTTATTTATAAATGGAACTTTGTGCGCGCGTGCGCGCGCGCGTGTGTGTGTGTGTGTCTGTCTGTCTGTGTCTGTGTGTCCGTTACTTATAGACTTCGAAACGACTGAACCAATTTTCTTGAAAATTTACACAGTTGTACTATAAGCGTCTGCGAGTATTCGTAGCTAGGTTTTGTGTCGAGGTACCTCCGATAAATATCGAAAATCGATAATCGAAAAAATCGGGTTATAGAAGGAGTGATCCGATTTTAATCAAATTTGATACACTCATAGACAAAGACATAAGAAACGATATTCAGAAGTTTCAAGGTCGCAGTTCTTACAATAGCGCAGAAAATCGATAATATATATATATATATATATAAAAGTCAAGATGTTTGTGTGTGTGTCTGTTTATCTGTCTGTATGTCTGTATTTTTTCAGCCCTTTTATTTTAGTTTTTGCTTCGGGTTTGGCTCTAAGTAGGTATAATTGTAGTTCTTAGTCTCAACCATGATACCATTTACTCAGAGGACTTATTTAGTCTTCAAAATTCAGTTTACGACGAAAAAAAACTATTTGATATCGATAGCAGGAAATCAAAATTTGACTTACATTCATTCATTTTTTTTCAGTCTACAATTTCACTTTACCTGGAAACAACTATTGCTTTTTAGTCTTTCGTGCCAACGTCCAAAGAGTCTGAGCTCCAGGACCATGGATCAGTTTTAAAGCTTTCATTACACCCGAGCAACGCCGGGCTATACTGCTAGTCATATATATTTTAATGACTTTTCCATTTAGATTTCTTTGTGAGATTTATTCCTGCCTAGTTTTTGGAAATTTCCAATTTCTAGTATAATAATATGAAAAATGACCCCCTCCAACGATTGTACTAATACAATTGATCGCTTTTGTTGATAATAGATTGTTTCGCGAAAATAGAAAATTGTAATTGTTTCGGAGAGTCAATTTGTCATTTTTGCGTTGCTGGAATGAATCGTGACTTAACAGAACAAAAGTAAAACTCATTGCAATTTGTAATCATCGTTACAAAAAAAGCGCTTAACTAACCTAAAAAGTAGGTTATTGTCTCACGAAAGTTACAGAACCTCGACATTTTCTTTTTGTTTTTTTTTGTAATTTTTTCATCCCAAGCAAACTGGGTATGCCAAAAGTACACAGGGGGTTACAAGGGGGTGAATGTGAAAGAGAATACTGAGTATAGGGTGCACTGAAGAAGGGACAAAAGGTGAACGAGGTTTAAGATGAAAACAATGGCTATTGACGTTTCATTTACACTTTTGAAGAATGTATCAGGGAAGCAAATTACCGAAAGGGAGTTCTACAGGTAGGAAGTGCGAAAAAGTGACCTGTTGAAATACAGGATAACCAAAAAAAAAAAAAAACAAAAAAAAAACAGCAACTTCTTAACAATCCAATAAAACCAAGAGTGATGGGAGAAAAATATTTTATTCAAAGTAATTGAAACTTTAAAACATGCCATTTAAGAAACAATGATGGAATTTTTATTTTTAAAAAATGACTTCCTGTAGATGGCGTTCTCCTGTACGAATGCGTTCTTGAAATCTGCTGTTGAGACAGTGACAGTGACTTACATCCCCTGTTCATTTTTCAAAAAATTAAGGTCCGATGATCGCATGTAATAAAACAGCTCACCATACTGTCACCTTACGAGCGTGTAAAGGGCGCTCATGAACTTCATTAGGATTTGTGTCTGACCAGTAACGGTAGTTGTGTTTATTTACGTAACTTATGAGATGAAAATGCGCATCATCTGGCATCCATAACATGCTTGGAAATTCATCTTGATCCATGGTTAGTGAATTGACAGAGTGTTTACTTCGGGAGGCCACTGTCTCTCAGTGCTACCACTTGCTCATGTCTACCAGTACACAGTTAAAAAATATTCCTTATATAAGTAACAGTTGTATTCAGTTATTTCAACAGTAAACGAATGGGACCTAGATACCAATCTAGCTGTACGCTTAAATACATGTAGTAAAGGCACAAAGAAAAAAAGGCTCCTCAGAGGAGTTGCCGTGAAAACATTTTATAGAAAAGACAGAGGAGACCCAGGCCACATCGGTGAGCAAATGATTTATGTTTGTGTTGTTTTTGAAAAAGGAGTCTTCATTCCAGGCCACCATTTTTCAAAAACAATGCCAAAAAATAAATTATTACATAAAAGTCAAAATATGAAAAAAAAAAAAAAAAAAAAAAAAAAAAACAGAACAAGGCACAAAACCACATTTGAAAATGGCTACGGAAATGGCCGAAAGCACTTAAAAAGTAACAACTATGAACAGTGTATATATTCATTATATACAAAACAAAAAAAAGGTTAAGATGCTTAAAAAAATTAATAAAAAAAATTAATCTTCCATATCGGCTGTATTTAATGAGAAATGCTTGAAAGAAAGGTTTCTGCACAAGTATATATATATCATGGTGCCCTCGTACGAGGAATGGACTCTTCTTCTTGCTACATTCTAATCACATGCGTGACTTGCGGAGAGCAGTTAACAGAAGCAGTTAACGAAGAGCAGTTGACGACAGCTACTAGTCAGGCAATAAGCAGCGTAATAATACCTTCGGACTTATTTATTTCTATATTACTTATGACTAATACTTTTTTGAATATCTTGTTTCTTGTTATGCTAAAATGTTTTAAACCTACCTCCAATGTTCCGTGTCATACTTTCCGACCAAACCGGTCACTACAACTTTGCGTTGAAGTTTCACCACTACTCCGCAACAAATTGGCGAGGAAGATCTGCAACAATATTAGCATCTAAAAAATAGTTCCAAATTCGGATAGCTATTTCGATGAGTAAATTTAACACCCGTCTATTCAGCGAGAAAAAAATATGGGAAAATAAATTTATTTGTATATGTGAGTAAATAAATGGAAGTAAAGTTAGAAAAAAGAAAAAAAGGAAAAACGCAGTAGATCCTTGTTAGCAGAAATTGTAAATATGCCACTTTGGTGACAGAAGCGAAAAGAGATGTAATTAAAATTCAAAATCAAAATAAGAAAGAAATAGGTCAGACGAAATAACAGCTTTACAAGTCCATTGTTACAGGGTTACAAATGATCTTAATATCAAAATAAACTAGTTAATCATAACTTAAGTAAAAAATTAAACCAAGAAAGAAAATAAATTTAAGAACAGAAAGTCATTATGTAATATAATTAAATTATATCACTAACTATTTTAAAGAATTTTAATGTTAGTTTAATTATTTAAAAAAATAATTTTATTTAAACCAGCTACGCATTAATACCAAAACAAACAAGTTAAACATAACTGAAGTTTAAAACATAAACTTGGAAAGAAAATCAGATTTAAGAACGTTAAGCTATTATATAATATAATTTAATTATATTGCTAATAAAAAGAAATAAAGCAACTATATACATAGCATGAATGCAGAAAAAAGCGCTGCATGGTAAATGTCAGTTTCTCACCTCAAGCGATTATCAAACCATATATTGCTTTCGTTTGCGTGGGCTCCATATATGGTCCACTGGAGAGCATATAAAAATGAAAAAGGTTCAATTCTCACGAATGGTTGTGTCTTTTTATTAGAAAAACCGAGAAAACATAGGCTGGTAGATGACATTTAATCTGTCTACAAAAATAGACGTTTTTAATCAATCACATGTATCCACTGTGCAGGGCTAAGATGTTTTTCCCGTCTGAGTCCATCCTGCACATATAGCATCCGCCCGTGTATTGAATACTGCTGCCACATCTGGTCGGGTGCCCCTGCCATTCACCTCGGGGTTCTTGACAAAATCCAACGGAGAATCTGTAATGTGATTGATATCGACTTAGCAGCTCGGCGGCAGCCGCAATCTTAACAGCGTGACGTGGCTTCTTCTCCAATGAACTTAGATCACTGGTGACCCCTAGGTATGAATTTACACGAGCTACTAGATTAGCAACTAGGCTCCACCCTTTTACAATGAAACCGATAAAATGTAACCGCAATTTCTACTCTAAAAGCTTCTTTTCACGCACTTTCCGCCTGTGGAATTCCCTTCCATATACTTGCTTCCCCAACAGCTACAATCTCCAGGAATTTAAATGTAAGGTCCATAGACATCTCCTATCTCACTAACTCTCATCCATTCTATCAAGCTCTTTTTTTCATCCACTCCACCTCTATTCTCTGTATTCTCATCTGTCTATTACCCTCCTCCTGATATTTCTTATGACAAACTTCTCTTTCTCATCACTTTCCCCTATGTAACCCCTGCGCAACAGTGGCAGTAGAATGCCTTGCTTAGGGTGAGATGATTCAAAAACAATATATATATATATATATATATATATATATATATATAAAGCAATCGGAGTCTAACCGTACTGATGAGCTGTGATATAGCGAAACAGATCTGTCTGCGGATGACTATATATATATATATATATATATATATATCGTTAATGTAGAGAAGTTTGTTACTTAACTAAGCAAAAGTATGCTGTGAAGGCAGCGTTATGAAGTCCTCACTTTTCACTTATTTTTTATCTGCGTGCCAAAATATTTTTCATCACTAAACACTAAAAAAAAAAGAAAAAAGAACAATCTTAGCACTAATCATCATCACAACAACGCTATATAAAGGTTTAGCCACTTTCCTACGCCCTAAGGATACCCTCCTGCATCTTTTCTATAAATAATTTTGGAGTAATTTTTCAGACTGGCTTTTCAAAATGGTATCTAGCCTTTTTTTTAAAATAACAAACAGGGCATCGGCTCAAGCACTTGTGTCCACTAAAATAACATTTAGTGCAATAGCAAATATTTGTATATTTACAGCGTTTTGCTGTGATAATGTTTGGCGTCACTAGTTTTTTTTCTGTAGATTTACTGATAAAAGATTTTTTTAGGAAGCAGATTTTTTTAAATAGTAAAGTGCTTGCTATCGGGGTGTAAATGTAGCGTTGATACTTTTAGTACAAAAAAAATGTCAAGACACTGTTATGTTATCCTCACTTATCGGAACAGTGTTTAAATCTATCTCTCTCTCTGTCTCTCTCTGTCTGTCTCTCTCTATATATATATATTATACATTATGTTTTAGAACATGTATTGTATTCACTTACGCGCAAATACCCTTGGGAAAGGTATTAATCCGTCTATTCCCCCCAGTTATGGGTTAAATAATAGGACAGATTGGGTTCTATAGCCTTGGTCGGCAACCAGTCTACCGCAGAAAGCAATGGCAACCTACTGCGGGATAATCTTCTGACCAGTCAGTCATGTCTCTTTCGAGACATGATCGCCCAAGCGTGTATCACGTATGGCACTTAACTGACTGACATAATTTCTTCTATATATGTCCTCTTCTCTCACAATCATATGGCTGTTTCAGTGTTTGGATTCAAACACTTCATCGGGAGAAATAAAGGTTTGGAATCATTCTCTGTTTATATTTGGTTCGTTGTTGTCGTGGGGGTTGGTTGGGGTTATTGGTAATTAAGTTAATGTGTCTCTCGTTTTGACCGTTAGACTTTTGAAGAATCTGGTGTGTAATATATATATATATATATATATATATATATATATATATATATATATATATATATATCAAGTAGTTTTTTTTTACCATTATTTTTAATGGATACTCGTATATGAGTAATAAAACACCAGCCTAATTCTTCGAGACATTTTGTTTTGTAAATATCTATCTTCCGGTAGGATTCAAACCTACAGCTCCTATACAGAATGAAGATACTGTCATTAGATCTGACGTGTTGTACCACTCGACCACAGAATATTTCATGGAAACTAAAGTCCGAATTAAGCTATATAAAGACCATGAATTTAATACCATCAGATCTAATGACGACGGCATCACTCCAATGTAGAACGATGAGGAGGAGGCCATCACAGATTGAAGCACCATTGGAAAGTGCCTGAAAAACATACTTCGTGTTGACCCAAGCTTTCTCAGTGAAATTGAGTATACATCGATGGTTGTGCTACCTAGAAGTCAGAAATAATTGTGACCGAGGGTTTGATCGTCCTAGTCTTGTTCACGCTGGATAACGTGCTATTACCCAGCAACTTTAAATAAGGTCTGCTCTGTATCATCATCCGTTACACCAAAATGGTGTGTAGGGCAGCAACAAAGGTTCTGCACCTTTGCCTATCTTGGGCCAGACTAGTCAATGAACCCCAAGAGAACCCCGTACTTCTCCATGTCGTTCTTGGTTTTTCCCTCTTTCTTTTGCGATCTGGGGTCCAGTGCAGTGCTGTTCTTGTGATTGACTGTGGGTCTTTCCGGAGTGCATACCCAATCCATCTCCACCGCCTTCTTGTAATGATGGTTCCCAAGTTCTCTGCTTGCATTTCTTAAACAGGTCTTCATTGGAGATCATCTCTAGCCAAAACACATGCATGACTTTCTATGAATTATATGCAATGTAAATGTTGAAAAAGAGACTACTAGAATATAGAAGACACTTTCATCTTCATCGTTCTTTTTTTTTGTCTTTCTTCTTCTTCTTCTCCATTTTAATCTCTCTTTTTTCTTCTCTTTCTTTTTATTATTATTATTTACCCAGATTTATATTGGAATATTAGAGAAAAAATATTACTTATGTGTCAAATGCGTTCAAATATTTTTTCTTTCGATTTCTTGGAATCGACTTTGCCAAATTTTCATCCGGATAGTTAACATTTTTTTAGCGTTCTAATCGGCTGTAAATTTGGATTCGCTTCCAAAAATTCCCTTTTGACATTTAAAAAAAAGTCGCTAAAAAGCTGTCTGCGAGATTATTTGGCACATTAAGCAGATGACCGACATTGTACAATGGCGGGGAGAGAATGAAAAATTAAGAAGATAAAATAAAAAGAAGTTAGAATGGAGGGAAAAGTATCGTTTGGTCTGGTCACGTGGTCAAGTAAGTCAAAACGTGCAGCGAAAGCGAACGAAGAAATCTACCAGTCAAACGCTTTGTCGGACTGTCCGACTAAGTCAGTTCATTAATGTCTGTCCCAATTTGCTCATAGCCAACATGCTAACAAGTTGCCTGGCCATTTATATCTGTTCAGAACAACCTGTATCAATCTGTAATGAGCTAACAACACACACACACACACACACACACACACACACACACACACACACACACACACACATATATATATACTTACATGAAGAAAGATGAAACATAATAATATTGATATGAACAGAATATGATAGATCGATAGACATACAGATAGATATATCTTTAGGAAAATACAAAGACAAATATGAAAACAAGAAAGCCAAAGAAAGCTTGATAGAAAGACAGACAAATGAAGAGACAAATGCAGATAGATAGATAGATAGATAGATAGATAGATAGATAGATAGATAGATATGAACAATATGAGATAGATAAACCAATAGATAGATATGAACAGAATGATATACGCATCGCTCATTCAGTAAAATGAATTAGAGCACTCTAGCTATTTGGCGCGTATAATGATAAAATATACGCTCAAAAAGTCTGCCTGCTTCCACCGAACGCCCATAGACCAGAGGTAGAATCGCCAATTCGGTCGGGTTTCAGTCCTGGGTTAAAAAGCAATCGGAGTCTAACCGTACTGATGAGTTGTGATACAGCGAAACAGTTCTGTCTGCGGATGACAGTATAGAAGCATGCGGTGTAGATATAGAAGAATCCAAAGGAGTATCCTGTACATACAGTGGTAGGATAAATCTCTAAGAAAGCTCTAAATATATATGTATATAAATACATATAGAGCAAATATTAGAAAAAATTAAGACAGACACGTTATTTAATCGTAAACTGGAATTAAAGGCCCATTTCAGGCGAACCATCATCAGCTCCCGTCTTTATTGTACAGAAGATTTTACACGAATGAAATTTATTTTTATTCTGTTTTTATTTTTTGGTGGCGGGGGGGTTGTGAATTTCATTCGTGCAAATTTTTCTATACAATAAAGACGGAAGCTGATGATGTTTCGCCTGAAATTGGCCTCCACATCCGATTTACCATGAAATAACGTATCTGCCTTAATTTTTTCTCATATATCTGGAAGAATGTTAGACTTTGAAAAACAGTAGCTACTCTGGCATGTATGCATCGCTTATTCAGTAATGGATTAGAGCACTCTGGCGGGCGGGTATAATGACTATACACGCTAAAAAGTCTGCCTTCTTCTACCAAACGCCAATAGCCCAAAGGTAGAATCGCCAATTCGGTTGGGTTTCAATCCTGGGTTAAAAGCAATCGGAGTCTAACCGTACTGATGTGCTGTGATACAGCGAAACAGATCTGTCTGCGGATGACTATATATATATATATATATATATATAGATAGATAGATGTGAACAACATGAGATAGATAAACCGACAGATATGAACAAAATGATATATATATATATATATATATATATATATAATCATTGTGTTTATGTATGTATGTATTTATGTATCTCTCTCTATATATACATATGTATGTATATATGTATGTATATACATACATACATACATACATACAGACTGAGACAGAGAGGTATTTGAAATAGGTTAGAAAAAGACTAATACAGCAACATCAGTCATTGAGTTAAAAATAGAAAAATATGTATAGTTCCATAAAAACGAAAACATTTTGCCATATGACAATAATCTTTCTTATATATTCATCTATATCAGATGAAGTATTTAACTATTTACACTATCCATATTGATGGCACTCTTGTTCTCATCTTTTTTGCAATATTCACATTTCTGCCGTTATCGGCTCCAGCCTTCTTCCACTGATATAGTTTGGAATTAACCCAACACTTTATCGAGCATGTAGCTGCATCTCCTGCTAGGAATGTTGGGTCTCTGTGTCGGGCAAGGATGTTTTTCTCGTCACAATTCATTTTGGGCATTTATAAATCTACCATTCGTCCTTGCGTGCTTTGAGTCATATAGCTATATCTGTTTTGATGCTCCTGCTATGTATCTTGAGGTTCTCGACAAAATCCAAAGAAGGATCTTGTTGTTGATTCCGGGTGAGGAACCGCACAAAAAATGAACAACAAAACAGATATTGAAATAGAAAAATAAGTTATATTAAACGCAAAAATACAACTGGAAGGCAGTAATGCAGGAATACAATTTGTAAGGTATATATATATATATATATATATATATATATATAAGTCTTTGAAGTGAAACCGTGTTGGAAGTAGTGTAATACTATTTTGGCTGAGTAGAGCTCAGAGCTACTATGACTAATGACGCGGTATTCGCTGTGTAATTTCGGTAACTATCGGTAACTTACGGATTTTTACGGTACTCGTATTGTAACTCTAACGGATCGGTCGGTGTTCTCACTATGACAGGAGTATATGTATACTCAAGTCGAGTCCATTATCATAGAAAATCGGGCGAGTCCACGACAGATCTGCAATGTAACTGGTTCTAACTTGGCGGCCGGCCTTCAGTCATTTTTTCACCGAAGTGATGTGATTTTCTTCTTTCATTTCTACAAGTATCTACATGGATACCGCTCTGACGAGCTTCTTTCTCTCGTGCCCAACCACATATATTTACGCGTACTGCTAGATTGGGATCAAGGTCCAAACATTTTACCTTCGAAATAGTTAAATGTAACTGTCTTTTTTTTTTCTTTTATTGATTGTTCCATCCCAAGAAAAGCGGTACCGCCACTGATGCTCAGGAGGCTACATAAGAGAGTAGGCAGGAGGAGAGCGAAGAGAAAGACAAACCAGTTACAATGGGTGTCAAAGAAAGGGCAAAGAAGGGTGACAACACAGGTGTGAAGACATTTGCAAAGGTAGAGAGAAATAGACGTAGACCAATAGACGTAGATCTATAGCCGTTGACCAATAGACGTATACCTATAGATGTAGACCTATAGACACCAGCCAATCATATTACTGAGAGGGGGAACTAAGGTGTATGCATATTCATTACATCATAAATTTTATCAACTATAAAAGAAAAGTCATCGGACTAATTACGAATCAAAATATTGATAGAAATGGTACAAGAAAGCTACACTTGAGGGTATGAGAATTGGATTAAGACAAGATGCCAGATCAGGACCAATAATACTTCATATTCTTTCTTGGATTCTATCAAGTCTCTCTAAATATATATCAGGAGCACTAGACTAGATGTGACAACAATATTCAAAGCAATAATGAATGGTGGACTTAGAAATATAAGATAGATTCTGGCGAGAGGAAATGTTCAGCATGACACAGTGAATCAACTTAACATGAAGGGAGATAGAAAGATCAAGCATAGCTGGTCACGTTTGGTGGGAGAAAGGGGACCACTGTTCCCGATTAGATGAAGCTGAAATAATTGGTAGAGAACACCACTGGAAGCTTCTTAAACTTCAGGAATTATACAAAAATTCCTTAAGCCGACCATGCATAGAAATGAATACAATATGGGAACCAGTAATACAGAGTACTAGAGAAAATCATTAGCATCAAAGATTGCAATATGAGCTCTGGTAATAAAAATAAATGTTTACTGAGACTTTATGACTATAAGTGCCAGTAATCCATACACTGATGTCCTCAAGTACACGTTGCCCAGTTACTTGACCTAAAGAGTTGTGAATTCAATACCTGGCTATAGCAGTGGTGAACAAATGACTTAAAGTGTTGAGTTAAAGGGATATAGCTACATAACGTTGGGAAGTGGCTTCGCACATGGAATGAGAATGATATACGCCAGTGATTGACGTAAAGGGTTCGGTTCTAAATTCCGAGCAGCTGAATAAATCCGGAAAGTACAACGGCCTAAACGTAAACATGCCAATAAAGATGAGGACAATAGTCGGAATAATGTAAATAATGTTAATACTACCTCATCTCAGAGGTACATACATACAGTGAATCAACTTTGTAAGCAGGTGTCCCAATATAATTCAATATAACCCGTCCACTTTTTTCAGCGGAACACGGTAATCTGAGGTGAAATGTGTTACTCTCTTGTAGGTTGCGCTGAGGGTTTGGTTCTACAATGAACCAAAATATAATTAAAAATGATAAAACTAGTGTCCCGTAAAAAGGGATATTAAAAAGTAAATCTTGTAGCCCGTGTTATATAATTTTTACTGATATTACCAAACTACCACGTTTAGACCAAACAAATATTAAATTCGTAAATATACTGAAAAAGTGCATAAGTTAATGTTTGTCAGTAAATTTTTTGGAGAATAGCATACGATCAACTCTGTATCTGAAACAGTAAAGTTGTTTTACGATGGCCTTGTCGGTTGGGGTCAATAATACGCTGATTGGATCTCCGTGAAGAAGAATAAACGTGCCTTCCAGAAGTTGGGGGGGGGGTCTGTTTACTAAATTTGTCTGCTTTTATATTCTCTTGCAAACAGCAAAACAAACCTATGTCGACCAGTACTGGATATATTACATTTAACATACTGTAAAAAATCTTTAAATATATAGCCAAAACACGAGACCAGACGCAGCAGCAACATTTAGTGCGCAAATGAATGGTATCAAATTACTAAACTTGTTCTACTTTTATATTCTATCCAAAACTGCAAACCAAACGTATGTCCAGCTTTTATATACTGCTGCTACATCTGGATAAACAAAGCGGAACACGTATATATAAAAATATAATTTTGTATTTTTATTCTTTATTGGTGACGCTTATGTGAAGAAAGAGCGCGGCGGGAGAGAGATCGCACATACAAAGGAGCCGTTGCGAGTCATTATCCAGCGGGAGTTATTTGACTTCAGCGAAAAATCTTAACTTCATATAGTCTTAAAACTCCCACACTTTTGAGCGTTTCTGAGTTGTCGCTTTGTTGAATTATATACGGCCAGACGTATCTGTCAATCACACAATTGCTTTCCAAGCTAGTTTTGCATTTTGACATCATCTACGATCAGATATATCTCTCAATCACCCTTAACCCTTTTTTGTTTACTCTCGTTTTCACGATAGTTAAAATAGTAGACCTCGCTCTAGTTTAAGATCAAGGTCTACTAATTTAACTATCGTGAAAACTAGTTATATCTCTTCCTTTTTGATTCGTGTGCATTGTGGACCTATGTCATTCTTTTTTATTATCGTGCAAAATGGATCTCTAACTCTCTTCA
The DNA here is from genome assembly GCA_037127315.1 of Ascarosepion bandense. Taxonomy (NCBI): domain Eukaryota; kingdom Metazoa; phylum Mollusca; class Cephalopoda; order Sepiida; family Sepiidae; genus Ascarosepion; species Ascarosepion bandense. Next base: position 229,843 of record JBBBDQ010028653.1, on the reverse strand, counting down.
AACTGAAATGGGCCCTACATTTTGTGAATCTCGTTAAAACCGTACCGATGTTTCTATTTCTTTGATTCTCTTGTAAACTAGACCAATTTCTTTTAGAATCACGTGTAAATAGCGGTTGTGTTTACGTTTCTTACGTAAACGAGATTTGCAGTTATCGTTTTAATTTTCGTACAAACCGGACTCTATACTTTTGTGATTCTTGATCAAATGATGTAAACATTATTATATTGACGCTCATTACCAGCGGACAAGTGTCCAACTCTGACTCTCGTGTAAACTGGTCCGATGTCTAACTTTCTAAAAGCGACTTATGCTAAATTATTATGCGATCCTCTAGAAAACCTGTCTCATGTCCACCAAATATGTGTCTATCTTTTTAATTTTCGTAACAATTTGTAACACTCTCTTTACATCTGGAAAATTATAACACTATTTTAGCACGACGGAGCGAAAGAAATTATTATTAGTTGCATTATTAATTGTGCAGATTAATTGTTCCAATATGAGCAGAGAGAAAAATAAGCCTAATAGATAATAAAATTGTTCATTCGGTTGCAATATAAACGCAATTAATGAATTATGAAGAGAGAAAATATTGCAAAATGAAATATTGAAAACTACCTGAATATAGGAGTGAATTAAAAATATTTGCATGTTTAGGCAGCAGGTCATACGAGGTCATCGCATCGGCCTGCCATTATTTGACAAAGCGGAAACAACATGACTAAGAAAAGTACCATTGAAAGCACTGAGTTGACAGCTGGTCAAAGTGGAAAGTAAGCCGTAGCCAAAACAATGTTTTGAATTATTCAAAAGAGATTTTCACAAATCTTTGATGAGGTCAAAAGGTTGAATCCTGAAATATTTAATTTTATTGTGAACAGATTTAAAACCTCAAAAATAAATGATGTAATCAGTTGAATCAAAGGAAGAAGACGGAAAGAAGTGATATCACCAGAAATATTGCTGTCTCATTGATTAAACCAAGGGAAGGAAGTAGCTCCAGCTCAAAATAAGAAGACGGGAGTAATTTCATTGGCTAAAGTTTTGATTTGCATGGACACCCCGCGTTCGTCATGCCTCCTCCAAGAGAATTTGGGACAAACATAAATATAGAGCTCCGGAGAGCCACAATCAGTTGGGTTGAGTTGAGCTCGAGTTCAGTTCGAGTCAAGACGAGACCAGTCGAGATGTAATGACAAGCGAGAGACGGTTCCCAGCTGGGGAGCTACGACCGTTGAGATCAAAATTCACAACGTGGGCGAGGAAGAACACCATTGTAATAGTCGACTTGAAGACCAGCCACTGTATCGAAGCACTCAACGACAAGCGGCCGGAGTCCTCGTCACAAATAAAGGAAACATTGCTCAACTGTTGAGATATATCAGTTCTCTTATATGGCAATGAACGCTTGACAATCACTTCAAAGGTCAAATGAAGCGACAGAAATAAGGTGTTATAGAAATTGGCTGATAATACCATGGACCGAATCTGTGGGCAGCTTTAGAGAAAATGGAAAAGACATTTATACTTAACATTAAGAAGCGACGGTTGGAATTTCTAGGTCACATAAGAGGAAAGATTGCAAACAAAACGGACAGAGGAAAACAGTTGGTAAAAGTGGGCTTGAGTAAATCGATAAAAGAATAGGATTTAAGAAGGATTACAGAACGGAAAACTTATTAAGTACGACAAATCACAGAAATTTGTGGAGAGCCATGATAGCGAACGTCCTGAAAGGACACAGCACATAGAAGAAGAACCATTTTCCTTCTCATTTTAAATATATTTTGCCGTATTTCACTTGTAATTATTTTCTGTAATGAAATCTACAAACTCTTTCCACGTATAAGGCTAGTATAAAAGTTTCATAAGATAATATTAAGTTGTTACATATGAAATGACGCACTTTAAAGAGAATTAATAAAATGCTTCTGAAATAACCAATTTACTTTGTCGAAATATCTTCCATGTTGATGAATGACTGTATTCCAACGTAAATCTCAATTCTTGATCCAATCTTTAAAAACTTCTGATTCCTTGATGTGAATGTCTTATTGCGTATGAAAAGCTCAAATTGACTAAATCAGTACTAAATAGTAGGAGAGATATCAGGTAATTATGGAGAACTAGCAGTATAGCCCGGCGTTGCTCGGGTGTAATGAAAGCTTTAAAACTAATCCATGGTCCTGGAGCTCAGACTCTTTGGACGTTGGCACGAGAGACTAAAAAGCAATGGTTCTTTCCAGTTAAAGTGAAACCGTAGATTGAAAGAAAAATGAATGGATGTAGGTCAAATGTTGATTTCCAGGTATCGATATCTAATAGTTTTTTTCGTCGTATACTGAATTTTGAAGGCTAAATAAGTCCTCTGAGTAAATGGTATCATGGCTGAGAGTAATAACTACAAATATACCTACTTAGAGCCAAACCCGAAGCAAAGACTAAAATAAAAAGGCTTAAAAATACAGACATACATGCAGATAAACAGACACACACACACAAACATCTTGCCTTATATATATATATATATATATATATATATATATATATATATATATATATTATCGATTTTCTGCACTATTGTAAGAACTGCAACCATGAAACTTCTGAATATCATTTCTTATGTCTTTGTCTATGAGTGTATCAAATTTGACTAAAATCGGACCACTCATTCTATAACCCAATTTTTTCGATTATCGATTTTCGATATTTATGGGGGATACCTCGACATAAAACCTAGCTAAGAACACTCGCAGAGGCTTATGATACAACTGTGTAAATTTTCAAGAAAATCGGTTCAGCCGTTTCGAAGTGTGTGTTCGTTACCTGTAGGTAACGGACACACACACACAGACACACAGACACGCACAGATAATGTTCCATTTATAAATAAGCTTAGATGAGTCAAAATTTCGTAATTCAGGCTCTGCAGCTTTTGGACAGCTGACTGAGAAACGTGCGCCGTGCATTGTCGTACAACAAAATTGGGCCGTCCTTATTCACAATGTTTCCGATTCAATCTTTCGTGCATATACTCATTTTTTTACAATTTTTCCCTTGGGGCAAAAATGAATAATAAATAAACTATTTAAAATACCACCGTACAGTAACCATTAACTTTTTAGGTTGCAATGGAGGTTTGAGTATTGTTTTAGTGATTCACTTGTATTCAATCACTGGCGTATACACTTAGTGTGGTCAAAGAATATCCATTTCTCATCCCATTTAATGATTCGATGCCAGAATAATTCTTTTTTCCCAGTTTGTACTAATACATTGTCTCATTGAAATAATTTTCACTGATCATATGAGTGAAAATATATTAGAAAAAATTATCTGAAATGAAAAAGAGTCAGGAAAAAGTTAATTTTTTTTTATATACTGAGACGGTTAGTGGTCAGACGACCGGATCAACAACCAATCAAAATTGCGTTTAGTCATGTGGGACAACCTAATATTCTGCGTGGGGAAAATGGAAAGTGAAGTTTTTGATTTATTTTTAAAATTAATGGCATTGATCATTAGACAAACATTACAGCTCAGCTCAGAGTAGCATTGTCATAGATTGACGTGAAAAAGTTAAATTCTTTTCTGTTTAGTTCGGATTTCCAGGAAGAAAAAGGTGTATCTGCTGGCTATAACTTCAATGCCAACTCCAACACCAATGGATGGGATTTCACGGGCAGATGGTGGAAAGTCTGCAACAGCATCATTCTACGGAAATGTAATTTCCGTCAGAATTATTCAGCTCGCTCATTCCCATAAAACGTATTAAGTTTACAAGTTGGTGGACACATCCTGAGAAACGTGATCTCAGGCTTTCAGCCGGGTCATGGGAAGGGTTTTCAACCGGGTCATGGAAAGGGTTTTCAACCGGGTCATGGAAAGGGTTTTCCTCATGACGAGTTCGTAAAATGTAAAATCAAATTCTCCAGAGGATGAAGTGATAAAAAATTCACCATCTTAAACACTTTTCCAAGATCTGACCAAATCATCAAATATCGGAGATTCTTGACAGAGTCAGCAAAGATTTAGCATGTCTTTTCCAGATTTTACCAATTTTGATGTACTCATATATGGACTATGGATTCCGGGTGAGAAACCGCACAAAATAATGAACAACAAAACAGATATGAAGATAGAAAATTAGGTTATATTGAACGTTAATATACAAACTTGAACGCAGGTTAGTAAATCCAGGAATACTATTAGTAAGAAATAAATATATACAAGTCTTGAAGTGAAGTCGTTGGAAATAGTATATGCGTGTATCTTATTCTAGCTGAGTGGATCCCAGAGCTAGTCTGACTTATGGTGCGATAGTCTGTGGGTAAGTTCGGTATCACTCGGTAACTTACGTATCAGTCCCAGTACTGGCCGATAACTGTGACAGATCTCTACGAATACTTTCTCTCTCTACCCTCAACTCTCTATGGCAGGGGTATATGTATACTCAGTCGAGTCCATTATCATATACAAAAAGGCGAGATACCGCAACACACACACACACACACACACACACACACACACACACACACACATATATATATATAGAGAGAGAGAGACAGACAGACAGACAGACAGAGACAGAGAGTTAAGTTGTGATAATTCTTTTTTACTGTTTTTACTGATAAAATGTAAACTTGGCGAACAACGAACTTGAACTTTATCCGATTGAAACGAAGCAACTTTTGCAGGTCCGTTAAGCAGGATATTTTTTTAATCATAAATTACTGGATATCGGAATGAAGACAGAGAAGTGATAAGCAGAAAGATTATGTGGGTTTAGCTGAGCAGGTTCAAATAAAAATAAAAAATTGCCTGAAGACACCACCCATGGTAGAAACCTGGGTAGCGGAATAACTCGTATAAAAATGGCAATTATTCAAAGGTTCTGTCGAACACTTTGTATCGAACACTTTTTAATACAAATGTGTACCGGTCTAACCCTATTATGTCCAAAAACTAAGCATTAAACAAATATATATATATATATATATATAAAGTATAATCAAGCACATTCACTAAGGAATAGAACGCAGGCTATGAAAGAATTCGTTCAAAACAATATTTGATGAAAAAAGAAACTCTGAAATGCAGCAATAAATTCTGGGAATAAGATCATTTTAAAATTAAAATCCCCAACCAAACAAACAAATAAAAAACAAAGATAGAAAAGAAAACTTTATCTGGTTCAACCCCCTCATTTAACTTACAAGTAAAAACCAAAATAAGACAAATATTTTAATCTGATCGATAAAAACTTTACAAAAAGCTCAGATCTAAACAAAATTTTCAGTAGGAATACAATCAAACAGAGTTACAGCTGTACTAGTAATTTAGAATATTTCACAAATAAACTAAACGCCACAAACTTAAATAGCAACGCACAAAACAAGATCATTAATAAGGAATGTAACTGTAGGGAAAACAGTCCGCTTCAAGGATACTTTCCAAATAAGATGGTTTAATCACAGGTCGGCATTTGAACTAGAAAACTTTAAAAATTGTACAAAATTGGCTAGTCACGTGTGAAAATTGAAATTAAAATATGAAAAAAAAAAAACAGACATAAAGTAGAGCATAGTGAAAACACCCATGTCTAACAAAGGTGGCAAATATGTAGACTGTGTCATGAAGAAAAATTAGCTTTTGTGTTATTCCCAGACAAAAATGAATTGCTGAATGAAAGAACATAAATTATGACTAAGTGTAACCATACCAAAAATACCTATTAGGGTCTTACAACCATAGATGAAAACGTTATAACTTCTAATTTTGAAACTTTCGTGTTCATAAAAAATATCAGTTATTGTAAATCGCCTGAAGACCCAAGATGATATAAATCTGGGTGCGGAATAACTCATTTACAAATGAAAAATATTCATCTTCTACAATATAATTGTATTGAACACTTTTTAATACAACTGTGTACTGGTCTAACGAAATTATGACCCAAAAATTAAGTAATTATATATATATATATATATATATATATATATTCTGGCACGTCTTAGACCTCTCGACCACGAATGACCGTTAGTCTAAACGAGGTTTTAATCTGTGTTATATAGGCTTGATTAAAATATATATATATATATATATATATATATATATATATATATATATATATGTAAGTATTTACGCTCTCGCACCGTGATTGAACACTCTGGAAGAATGGTAGACTTTAAAAAATCAGTAGCTACTCTCCCTTGTACTCATCGTTCATTCAGTAATGAATTAGAACACTCTAACTACTTACGTATGTTTACATGTTATAACAGTAACAGTCTGCCTCCTTCTACCGAGCGCCCACAGAGGTATAATCGCCAAATGACTCCAAATCGGTCGGGTTTCAATCCTGGGTAAAATCGGATGTCTAAGCGTACTGATGAGCTGTGAAACAGCGAAACAGATTTGCGGATGAATATATATATATATTCAAATAAAACTTCGATACTAACATATGGCGTATGATCATTTCCCCCAAGAAAATTCGCTTCGTCAGCGACCAAATCTTTATTACTATTACGGAAAATTTGAAAAGAAACCGGAAGGTCACTCAAAAAGAAAGTCATACACCTGAAGTTTACTTTAAAAGAAAAAAAAGAAAAGAAATTAAAAAAATCATTGGGGAGGAGTTAAAACAGAGAGTAGATTATTTTAAAAAAATAAGCATCTAAACATTGTTAGAGATGGTAGGGAAGGGGGAGGGAGAATAAAGAGAGATGAAAAGGTCTTTTAAAGGTTTGATATGTGTAAAGAATTCAAAATTAAGCGTGTCACAGGAACGGAAGTGGAAGAAAGGAAAACGGGGGAAAAAAAGAAGAGAAAAAGAAAAGCATGGTAAAATCGGCAAAAATATCTCCCCTCTATTGTTTTTTTTTTTTTTTTTTGGCCTTCTTATATTTGCAGTATTCAGTTGCGATAATGCTTAGTGCCAAGAGTGTTTTGTCAGTAGTTTACGGCGATCAGGATCTTTTTGTCGAAAATGTTTATAAATTATAAAAGACTTAAGCAGACACCCATTCACGAGCACAATAAAAACCAAAAGAAAAATCAACCACATGCAAAATAAAAGGAAACTGATACAACATTAAGAATGATTTAACATGACTAAAGCAATAAAAAACAATTAACTATCAGTACCCCCTACCTACCTACTACCTCCCATTAGCTTGGATGAGGCTAGTCTCCCTAAAAGCAAAACGCTGCGCCTCTTCGGGCTAACTCTCACAACAGACCTCAAGGGGAACGACTATATCGAATCCATAGCTAAATTTGCTGTTAAGAAGCTCGGTTCTCTGTGTAGAGCCAGGAATTTCTTCCCGTCTGAAACAATCCTGCTCATATATAAATCTACCATTCGCCCGGGCATTGCATACTGCTGCCATATCTGGTCAGTTGCTCCTGTTCACCTAGGGGTCCTTGACAAAATCCAACCGAGAATCTGTAATGTGATCAATCCCGGCCGCTCAGATACAGTTACTTTCTCGCCGGCGCAATGTGGCTTCCCTGTGTCTCTTCTACACATACATTCACGGTTTCTACTCCGATGAGCTTATATATGAATTTCTTCGAGTAGCAAGATTAGCAACTGGGTCCCACTCTTTTACTGTGGAAATCCCTTCCATTTACTTGCTTCCTCGACAGCTACAATCTTCAAGAATTTAAATGTAAAGTCAATAGTCATCTCCTATCTCACTAACCTGCATCCTCTCTCATAAGCTTCTTTCTCCATCTACTCCACTCTCATCAGTATTCTCACCCTTCTATTTCCCAATTCCCGAAACCCCCTATAACCTGTCACTTTTTCTCATAACTTTCCTCCAATGTAACTCCCCCGTAAACCAGTGGCAGTCAATTGCCTTTCTTGGGGCGATATCTGACATTTACATACCAATATATTAATTTCCACAAAGCTCAATATGAATGATAGAAAAGAAAATTATTTACTTTTACTGGCCTGAATAATCGAGAAATCTTGTTAGAAAATACAACTATCTATTAAAAATGTTTAATCTAATCTAATTCATAACGAATTTAGTAAAAATGTCGTAAATAAATTGTCTTTAATTACATAAAAATACGAAACGAAGCAGATATGAATATTACGAAAAATTAGGAAAATGTGTGTTTAGAAGCATTATTTTACGCTTTGTTTCACTGTAAGTCTTTCGTGGTGAAGTGGTTAAGACATGTCAGATCACTTGACGCTATCTTTTGGCGGATGCAGCTTCGAATCCTGCTAGAAGATGCATATCTTCCTAAAAAGATTTCTCGATTATTCAGACTAGTAGCACTAACAAAATATACTGTTTAATTACGAAAACAGCATATCTGCTTAAATACGATTATCCGTTAAAGATAATGTTTAAACAAATAAATTAAACATATGTAGGAATTAATCCATTTCATAACGGATTTCTTAAATACTTCGTATATATATTGACGCATGCTTTATTAAATATTATAAACAAGTTTTGTCGATCTATTTTATGTATTTTTTTCCATATCGTCTGATAAGCTTAATAGCATTATCGTTGAAAGAGGAAAGAAAATCACAATATTGATACATGTTTTTATTTAATCCTTTCTGAGCTTTACGCTTACATCAGCCATTATCAAAGATGACAATTGTGTTGGTTGTAATGAGCAGTTCGCGGACGCACGATAGTAGTAGTCGTCTATTTTGTTTGCGTGGAAGATTGGCGTACACGTGCGTGCATGCTGGAAGCGAAAATCACACTACTATATGTAGAAATATATATAATAGTCATCCGCGGACAGATCTGTTTCGCTGTATCACAGCTCATGAGTACGGTTAGACTCTGATTGTTTTTTAACCCGGGAGTGAAACCCGACCGAATTGGCGTCAGTCGGTGATTCTACCTCTGAGCTACGGGCGCTCGGTAGAAGGAGGCAGACTTTTTAGCGTGTATATTATCATTATACACACCCAATAGCTGAAAGTATTCTAAACCAATGCTGCATGAACGATGCGTAGATGCTAGAGTAGCTACTGATTTTCAAAGTCCACCATTTTCTCAGAGGGCTCAATCAGGGTGTGAGAGCGTATGCGTGTGTGTGTGTGGCTGGGTGATTGATTTTCCGACTTGTCAATCTTGCTTAAAACAGATCAAATGCGGTATATGAAACAATCTTCCGTAATTCCGTATCTTTTAATTTATGATGGACTAAGATATCTTGCAGTAAGCTGGTTGACAACCAAGGCTATGTGGCCGTAGCTGTCTCGCTCTCTAACCCGTAGGGGAAGGTGGAAAAATATATATTCATGAATATATTTTTAAAGGTATTTGCACGCAAGTGAATGCAAAGTATTTGACTAGAAATAAAATTCGGCTCCTCGGACGTTATCCATTACGCCTCGCTGCACACTCTGGTATGGTTATTGAATTTGAAATCCTTGTTTTCATATATATTTATTTTTGTAAAAAAAAATTTTTCCAGAATACGTAAATATTATATATGAGGCATGTATTGAACGTTTATATCGTTTTCTAAAAGCATGATTTTCTGCAAGCATTTACCTGTGTGTGGATAGGTATAGTCTATACGAGTTCGGGCTGAATAATTCATAGAGTGACTATAAAGCAATGATGTTAGGTCTGTGAAATTTTGCATGCGTAAATTTAATCTTTTCTTAATAACAATTTCGTTACCTTGTAGCTAAACTGTGTACTGACTAGTCAAAGATGACTTCAAAAGTAACAAGTAAAGATTTTTCCTGACAATGGACAAAATTTGCTTTCGTTGTGTTACAAAGACAGTCTGTTAAGTGCCATATGTAATACACGTTTGGGTAATCATGTCTCTTTCGAGATATGATTGACTTGGCAGAAGATTTTCACGCATTAGGTTGCCATTACTTTCTGCGTTAGACTTGTTGCAAAAGAATGCTATAGAACCCAATTTGTCTTGTTATTTAACTCATAGCTGGAGGTAGAAGAGACGGATTGATATTTTCCCAAATGTATTTGCGAGTGTGAATTCAGCTAGAAGTAGCTGCCAAAAAAGGCTTTACACTCTGCGGACATTCATGTCTACATGGTTGCTACATTAGGGATGGTGCCCTAGATTTATAAACAGTGCAAAAAGTAATCTGCTGAATTCAAGAGGGTGAGGGAAAACCTTGACTGTGCCCCAAGATTTGGTCGGATTGCAACCGTCGCCATCGAGGAAAAAAATGACCTAGTTCAACATATGGTGGTGGATGACAGGCGATTGACTATAAATCAAATAGACAATGCTAGCATATCCGACGGGTTAGTTGAAAATATTGTGCACAATGAATTGACATTACGTAGTTTTCTGATCGATGGGTGCCATGTCTTCTGACATTTAATCAAAAGCGCATGAGTTGAACACATCTGGGGAAAATCTGATATTCTTTTAATTATTCCCAACACAAGTTTACCTGGAAATAAACAATGCAATTGTTAATAAGTAATGTTGAAGTCAATGGATGCGAGGTTTGACAGTTATAGCTCCATTATACTGGAGTCTAATGCTATATATATGGATGGTCAATTTTCCAACATTTTAAATCTCGTTGGGTATTTTAATGTTGAAGTCTGTTTTAAGTATACTTGTAATTCCTATTCATGCAGAAATTCGGTTATATATAAATATAAATGGCGTTGTGATGCGTTGTATATAAATATATAAATATATATATATATAAATATAAATGCCGTTGTGATGCGTTGTATATAAATATATAAATATATATATATAAATATAAATGCCGTTGTGATGCGTTGTATATAAATATATAAATATATATATATATATAAATATAAATGCCGTTGTGATGCGTTGTATATAAATATATAAATATATATATATATATAAATATAAATGCCGTTGTGATGCGTTGTATATAAATATATAAATATATATATATATATATATAAATATAAATGCCGTTGTGATGCGTTGTATATAAATATATAAATATATATATATATATAAATATAAATGCCGTTGTGATGCGTTGTATATAAATATATAAATATATATATATATAAATATAAATGCCGTTGTGATGCGTTGTATATAAATATATAAATATATATATATATATAAATATAAATGGCGTTGTGATGCGTTGTATATAAATATATAAATATATATATATATATATAAATATAAATGGCGTTGTGATGCGTTGTATACAAATATATAAATATATATATATATATATAAATATAAATGCCGTTGTGATGCGTTGTATATAAATATATAAATATATATATATATATAAATATAAATGCCGTTGTGATGCGTTGTATATAAATATATAAATATATGTATATATATATAAATATAAATGCCGTTGTGATGCGTTGTATATAAATATATAAATATATATATATATATATAAATATAAATGGAGTTGTGATGCGTTGTATATAAATATATAAATATATATATATATATAAATATAAATGCCGTTGTGATGCGTTGTATATAAATATATAAATATATATGTATATATAAATATAAATGCCGTTGTGATGCGTTGTATATAAATATATAAATATATATATATATATATATATAAATATAAATGCCGTTGTGATGCGTTGTATATAAATATATAAATATATATATATATATAAATATAAATGCCGTTGTGATGCGTTGTATATAAATATATAAATATATATATATATATAAATATAAATGCCGTTGTGATGCGTTGTATATGAATATATAAATATATATATATATATAAATATAAATGGCATTGTATGTGCATTTATATAAATATATAAATATATATATATATAAATAATTGTGATATATATATAAATATATAAATATATATATATATATAAATATAAATACCATTATGTGCGTATATATAAATATATAAATATATATATATATAAATATAAATGCATTGTATTACGTATATATAAATATATAAATATATGTATATATATAAATATAAATGCCATTGTGATGCATTGTATATAAATATATAAATATATATATATATATATAAATATAAATGTCGTTAATATAAATATATAAATATATATATATATATAAATATAAATGCCATTATGTGCATTAGTATATAAATATATAAATATATGTATATATATATAAATATAAATATTGTAATGCATTATATAAATATATAAATATATATATATATATATAAATATAAATATATAATAATACGTATATATAAATATATAAATATATATATATATAAATATAAATGCCATTGTATATTACGTATATATAAATATATATTATATATATAAATATAAATATATATATATGTACGTACATATATATAAATATATATATATAAATATAAATAACGTGTATGTGTGTATATAAATATATAAATATATATATATATATAAATATAAATGGCATTGTATTCGTGTATATATATATATAAATATATATATATATAAATATAAATGCCATTGTATTACGTATATAAATATATAAATATGTATATATTAATGCAGTTGTACGTGTATATAAATATAAATATATACATATACTTATAAATATAAATGCCGTTGTGGCTCGTTGTATATAAATATATAAATATATATATATATAAATATAAACATGTGCGTGTATATATATAAATATATATATATATAAATATAAATGCCATTGTAATATACGTTAATATAAATATATATAAATATATATATATAAATATAAATACCCATTTATATGCATTGTATATAAATATATAAATATATATATATATATAAATATAAATAATAATAAGATATATATAAATATAAATATATATATATATAAATATAAATGCCGTATATGCATTGTATATAAATATAAATATATATATATAAATATAAATACCATTATGCGTATATATAAATATATAAATATATATATATATAAATATAAATAGCGTTGTATGCATTAATATAAATATATAAATATATATATATATATAAATATAAATAACGTTGTGTGCATTGTATATAAATATATAAATATATATATATATAAATATAAATGCCATTATAAATACGTGTATATAAATATATATATATATAAATATAAATACCATTTATGTGCATTGATATATAAATATATAAATATATATATATATACGTATAAATGCCGACCCGTAATACGTTATATAAATATATATATATATATATATATATAAATATAAATAGCGATTATGTGCATTAGCTATAAATATATAAATATATATATATATAAATACCATTAATAAATATATATAAATATATATATAAATATACGTGTAATGCGTATATATAAATATATAAATATATATATATATAAATATAAATACATTAATAATACATTATATAAATATATAAATATATATATATATAAATATAAATGCCATTATATACGTGTATATAAATATATAAATATATATATATATAAATATAAATATATTATGTGCGTTATATAAATATAAATATATATATATATATATAAATATAAATACCCGTATATGCATTATATAAATATAAATATATATATATATAAATATAAATGCCCCGTTGTATGCATTGATATAAATATATAAATATATATAAATATAAATGCCGTTATGTGCATTGTATATAAATATATAAATATATATATATATAAATATAAATAGCATTAATGTGCGTTATATATAAATATATAAATATATATATATATATAAATATAAATAACGTTGTATATAAATATATAAATATATATATATATAAATATAAATGCCGATATATTTATTATATATAAATATATAAATATATATATATATAAATATAAATACCATTGTATTACGTTATATATAAATATATAAATATATGTATATATATATAAATATAAATGCCGTTATGCGTTGTATATAAATATATAAATATATATATATATATAAATATAAATAGCATTGTAATAGATATATATAAATATATAAACATATATATATATAAATATAAATACCATTAGCGTTATACCTAAATATAAATACCATTATGTATATAAATATATAAATATATATATATATATATAAATATAAATAATTTAATAATAGATATAAATATATATATATATATATATATAAATATAAATGCCGTTATGTGCGTTACTTATAAATATATAAATATATATATATATATAAATATAAATGCCGTTGTAATACGTTATATAAATATATAAATATATATATATATATAAATATAAATGGGCATTTATGTGCATTGTATATAAATATATAAATATATATATATATATAAATATAAATGACGTTATGTCGATATATAAATATATAAATATATATATATATATAAATAAATGGGTATGTACGTATATATAAATATATAAATATGTATATATATATAAATACACGTCTCTCTCGTTGTATATAAATATATAAATATATGTATATATATATAAATATAAATGCCATTATGTACGATATATAAATATATAATATATATATATAAATATAAATAATAGATATGTGCATTAATATAAATATATAAATATATATATATATATAAATAAATGCCATTGTAATACGTGTATATAAATATATAAATATATATATATATAAATATAAATATATGCATTGTATAAATATATAAATATATATATATATATATAAATATAAATACCATTGTCGATATATATAAATATATAAATATATATATATATAAATATAAATAAATATATATAAATATATAAATATATATATATATATAAATACGTATGTACGTATATATAAATATATAAATATATATATATATAAATATAAATGCCGTTGTAATATATTCTTCTAAATATATAAATATATATATATATAAATATAAATGCCGTTATGTGCATTCATAAATATATAAATATATATATATATATAAATATATAAATATATATATATATATATAAATATAAATGCCGTATGCATTGTATATAGGACAGACGAATCTTCCTTTGTAAACGCGCGTTTCGCAACATGTCCCCGCACATATTCGTTCCAGAAATTCTGGACGTAATACAAGACCTTCCCAGGCTGTTCAGGAGTCAGCCATTGGTTAGCATTTGCAGAACAATCAGGATTGTGCGTCCATGTATGAAGACGCTTGGTTTTCTGTCTTGCATAGTACTCGAACCGCTTTTCACTTACGAGTTCTCGAGACCATCTTTTTAAAATTAAATCGTTCTTGTCTGTGCAGGCAGAAGGAACGTTTTATGAGATCATTGAGACTCTTAGAGGTAATGTGAGTTACACTTTTTTTATTTTATTAACTCTTTTGGAGCTGTGATTTGCACCCCACCTCACGTTTTAATTAATTGAATAAATTTAATTTTAAACGAGCTTCAACATTCCTTCTGTTGTCGTTTCTAGTTATTTTTTTTTCGTACCTTTTATTAAAAGAGTCAACGAATGTCCTATGAATAAGTGTTGGCCGAAAGATATTTAAGATCTTTAAGTAAAAAAATAAAAATAATTATGACGTCCTATTTGTTTAAAGCTATTGTTTGTTTAAAGCTTTATTTATACTTGTAATTTTAAGTAAACATTTCTGATTATACTCGAGGTTATATGTTGTATATTCATATTCAGAACATCAATTATCTTTATACTTGAGACTATAGTCAAACATTGTTTGTTTTTATATTTGCGTCTATATTCAAGTATCTGCATTGTTTATAATTGAGTGTATAAATTGCATTTATCATTGAGTTTACAAAGAAACACCAACTGCCTTCATACTTGAGCTTATAAGCAAAATGTGATCTTGCTTATAATTGAGTCTGTCGGCGAATATTGGACGTCCAATACCTAGTCCGCTAGTGTTCACCAAGCATAGGTTCCCATTTATTTAACGGATATTATTGCACTGTAAGAAGTGCAATCGGTGTATTTACGTCTATATGCTCTGTCGGTCTAAAAGTCGACGCTATCGAAACTTGATTTTAGATTAATAATATCGTATTCAAAAAGAACTCATTAGAAACAAAGCAAAGAGAGCTGGACTGCTACGTAATATCTGTCTTTCTATTGTAGGGACTTACCTACAAATGGACTCGTCCACACATTCATAATATGGCTACCAACTCTGAGTCACTGTGTCCTAGACTTGCCTCTGCTATTATTGACACTGTCAGCTTTCTGCCTTCGGGTGGAGAGCGTTCTCTGCCTTCGGGCGGAGAGCACTAACCCAGTCGTGGTTCCGCCGAAGGGTAGAGTTACGACTGGGGATAGATAGACAACTATTTTTGGCCGGGCTATATGGCCCGGAGGACCCACATTAAAAAGACCTTGTGCTACATTTTGCCTTACGTGTGAAGGTAACTAAATACTGTCACTTACTACCAGACTTGCCTCTGCTACTATTGACACTGTCTGCTCTCTTCCTTCCGGTGGAGACCGCTCTCTGCCTTCGGCCGGAGAGCACTAACCCAGTTGTGGTTCTGCTGATGGGTAGAATCACGACTGGGGAAAGATAGACATATATTTTTGGCCGGGCTATATGGCCCGGAAGACACACATTAAAAAGACATATTTTGCCTTAAGTGGGGAGTTGACTAAATACTGTCACTGAGTAGTAGCCACAGAGTGATTGAATGAGTGATTCAGGACGCCTGCAAGAGAAAGTACTCTCCAGTCCACGTTTACCTTTGTACTAAGTTTCCCGAGAATATACTATTCAACCTTATATCCGAGTCCGTGTTATCTTTCTATGGCCCTTCGGTCAAAACATTTTCTTTATGGCATCGAATGCTTGACTATCTCCCCAACCTCCTCAAGGAGATGAAGGAGATTCTCGAAGCAACAGACATTTGGTTCTACAGAAGAATGCTGAAGCTACTATGTTATTGGAGAGGATACAAACGAGAAGAAAACTTATACTTTCCATCGGGAAGAGAGAGTTAGGGTTTCTGGGACACTTAATGAGGAACGAGGGTTTGGAGAATATAATACTCACATGACGGATAGAGGGAAAGAGAGTCAGGGAAAAGCAGCGCAAGGCATATTTGAGCTGGAAAGTTAGAACTGGAAGGTTAGGATCGGAAGGTTAGAATTGGTGATACTAAGGAGTAGTATTCATTAGAAGACTTCCCATGGAAATCGCAAAAGCGCAGTGAGGTGCTTGTAACTTATCGTCTGTAAAGAAATGAGTTGTATAGTGGAAAATAATTAATCCCCCACAAAGAGGCGGTCACACTATTGAACTCTGTCGAGACTGGAAAAAAAGGACTTATCAACTCTCGACCATATATGGCAGAAGTACTTCATTCTCAAACTAATCTGACTAGTATTTGTCTACATTTTTTTAGATGAGGTAGTATTTACAGTATTCACAATATTCGGACTATTGTCCTCATCTTTGTTGCCATTTGTACGACGTTCCGGCCATTGTACGCTCCGGTCTTCTTCAGGCGCTTGAAATTTCGAACTAAACCCTTAATTACAATCAGTGGGGTATATCATTTTTATCCCTTGCGTATTAGAACCTCTTTTGGAAGTCATGAGTTATCTACCTCTAACCCTGTAAGTTATTCGTTCACCACTGCTGTAGCTTGGTATTGAACTCACAACTCTTTTGGTTAAGTCACAGGAACTAACCAACATTTATATCCACTGGGCCATGTGTCCTTAAAGAGTTCGGTTCGAAATTCCCAGAACCTGAAGAAGGCTGGGGCGTAAAACGGCCAAAAAGGCGTACAAATGGCAGCAAAGATGAGGGTAATAGTCCGAATAATGTAAATATTCTAATCTGACACGTTTAAAAGGAGAGAATAGCAGAAACAGCGTGGCTTCAGATAAGGGAAGAGTATCCTCTTTACTGAGGGGGTTGTCCAGCCTTCATTGTTGTACAGGAGTATAGGTAACGCATAGAAGCTCAGCACCCATTTCTTTGTTGCCAACGAGATTTTTTTAATTACTTTTTTACAATGGTGATTATTCTGTTTAAGGTCCAAGAGCCACTCAAGGGAGGGGGTTATACAGTAAGAGGCACAATTTATGCAGGTATGTGGGGAAGATAATAGTTAAATCTAGACTTAAAAAGGTTAAGTGTTTGGGGAAGCACCTGTGAAATAGGAAGGGAATGAAGGTGGTTCGCTACAATGTTCGTAGCATGGCGGGTGGACTTAGACGCGAAGTGTAGAACTGCTGGTACTAAAGAGTGTATGACGTTTTGTCAGTGAGAAATGGGTGGCTGGTGAAAAACAACTCGTCGCCTACAAGGACGCGAAGATGCTTATGAACTCCATCGAGATTGGAAAGCGAATATTGTGCAGCTCCATACTCCGTTCAGTACGCTATGCATTGCAAATAGTAACGGAGAGTAGGTTAATTGAACTTTACAGAAAAAATATATATCTAAACTTTTATTGACATTATATTTCTATTTTTAAAGCTGGTTTGTTAAATTTACTTTTAATTTTGTTATTGATTATTAATTAAACTTCACGTGCACAGAATATTTCTTTGCTATTATTGATCTGGCCGATTTTCTTATTGCCATCTAAAGGTTTAATTAAATCACTTTATTGACTATTAACTAGTACATTTGTATTTTCTCAACACTGTGATTCTAAAATCTCTAATAAAAATGGCGTCGTGCGGGAATACATAAAAGCCCGCCAGCGATTTTAGAATCGAAAGCCTTTAATCAATAAAATAAATTTGGTAAACTGTTAATTAACTAAATTTGAAAAGGCAACGTACAGAAGTTCTTCTCTACTTACAAGAACAAAAATTAATAAATAATGTTTTCAGTAAACGTGTTATTAAAAGGACTACAGAGTAAAAATAAAATAAAACAATGTAATTTTAAAAAAGCTATATTTTTAGAAGCATACGAGTCAACTACTGACTTAGAAAAATAAATTTAATAAAAAAAAATGTCTTTATGGTGATACTTGGAAAGATAAACTTTAGTATATATTTCTGAAAAGAGGGCACCCGACGTAGTCTAATGGTTAGCAAGCTTGTCTCGCTAGAAGCTGTTACAACTGAGTAGTGAGTTCGATTCTCACTGGTACTATGCTTTCTAAGCGGAGCTTAGAAAATCAATATATTTCTGAGAAGAGGTATTGTAACTATTTATGAATGTGCGTTGCGGAGGATATCGTCTCGGAACGAAAAATTGGAGTGCTGATTTTGAATTTTTTTGCATTTACTTACCCGCAAATACCCTTGGGAAAGGTATTAATCCACCTCTTCTTCCTCCAGCTATGGGTGAAGTAGCAAGAGAGATTGGGTTCTGTGTCTTTGCTTGACAACCAGCCTATCGCAGAAGGTATTGGCAAGCTGCCCAGTCACTCATGTCTCTTTCAAATTCTTGATAAAATCCAAGTATTCTTATTTACCTGTTGTAATACAGACAACATAGTACCACAGAATCTCTATGAAGTCCTAGCTGGTTCCCATATATACAATGTTTTTGTGGGGGTAGAGAATAAAAATAAAACTGAAACCCAAAGTGTCAGTCAGTTAAGTGCCATACGTGATACACGTTTGGACGATCATGTCTCAAAAGAGACATGACTGACTGGGCAGAAGATTATCCCTCAATAGGTTGCCATTAGTTTCTGCTGGAGCCTGGTTGCCAGCCAAGGCTATAGAAACCACTATGTCCTGTTATTTAACCCATAATAAATTCTCAAGGATAATTGTGCGTAAGTGAATGCAAGGTATTCAGCGGGAATATGAACTCTGCTATGAATATGAATATGAATATGAACCATGCTCCCCGAGTTCATATTTTTTTTGTAGACAATAATGACTCTAATATACTCATATATATATATATAATTTTTACAAAGTCACGTGATCCAGTATCACGATTCCTCTAATTACAGGACGACTACGTTTGTTCGCTGGTGATCAGTGTTAAAATACACATGTCGGCAGAGGCACTTTATTCATAAATGACACTAAATTTGTCTGAATTTTGTAATCTCGAGCAAACAGCAGACCAAGCCTCTGTTGACTATGTCTGGATGGATGACATTTCAGATTCATCTTTGGATTCTGTCATGAATCCTTAAGTACATAGCAGACGCACCAGACCAGATATCACATCAATATTTAATGAACAAATGAAGTAGAAGAATATATTTTGCTGTAAACTGTAGGCTTTAAGCAGCTGTCAGAGATTCACGTGTTAGACACTGCGACGGACACCGACGTTAGATCTATTTGTACGGATTAGGAGACAAATAACCAATCAAAGTGTCAATAACGGAAGTCGTGATTACTTAGATAAGAGCTTAATAAGCTAAAAGAACAAAGTAAAGGGATTAGCAAATCAAGTAGATCCGGTGACTACCATTTTAAATGCGAAATATCTAAATCCATATTTCATTTTGTTTATTACGTACGAAATGAGAAATAGGACAATAACATCTTAATCGGAACACTGAATCATGGCAGCCATCGAAATTGCATGCAGTTTTTTTAGTTCTGTAGTTCATCCAAAATATCCTAGAGAAATGCTATTAGAATAGCTCAGATAAATAAGATGTGTGACATGAATGCAAGAAATTGCGGTCGTGTAATAAAAGTCAAATAAGCATATATATATGTGTGTGTGTGTGTGTGTGTGTGTGTGTGTGTGTGTGTGTGTGCATAATTCCAGGTGAAGAAGACTTTTTTTTATTTTGAGTGCTCTGGCATTTATTTTATTATAAACAGTGCTCAATATAATGAGTATTATAGAGCTTAATATAATTATATAGTTATGTATCAATTGTACATTGCGCTGTACAATTCATAAATAACTATATATATATATATATATATATATATATATATATATATATATATATATATGCTAGCAGTATAGCCCGGCGTTACTCGGGTGTAATGAAAGCTTTAAAACTAATCCGTGGCCCTAGAGCTCAGACCTTTTTGACGTTGGCACGAAAGACTAAACAACAATAGTTGTTTCCAGTCAAAGCGAAACCGTAGACTAAAAGAAAAATGAATGAATGTAAGTCAAATTTTATTTCCGGTATCGATGTCAAATAAGTTTTCCGTCGCAAACGAAATTTTGAAGGCTAAATAAGTCCTCTGAATAAACTGTATCATGGCTGAGACTAAGAACTAGAGTTATACCTACGTAGAGCAATACCCGAAGCAAAAACCAAAATAAAAGGGCTAAAAACCTGATTTTGATCAGACCCCATATGATATCGGGGTATCGATTTCCGATATTGGGCCAAAATCTGAAAAAAATTAGTAACCCATAACCTGACCGGAAGTCTAAAGAATATTTGTGTGAAGTTTGGTGAGAACGGAAAAAATTTGTGAATTTGTATAAAGGACAGACAGATAGACAGACAGACACACAGACAGCCACACACAAACATCTTGCTTTATATATATATATATATATATATATATATATATATTCGTCATCCACATACAAGCCTGTTTTGCTGTATCACAGCTCATCAGTGTAGCTAGACATCCACTTGCTTTTGGCCGGGATTTCATGTCAGTCGAAGTCGCTAACCATTAAAGACAGGCTAAAGAAAGATGACACAACGACTCATGTGCCGAAGTTGTTAGACTGACCACGACAAATAATGTTATGCATAAGATCAACAGATCTGCTCAGCAACAGGTTGTATAAAAGCAAAGGACGGTACAGTCAGTCAGTTAAGTGCCATACGTTAAACCCGCTTAGGCGATCATGTCTCCAAAGAGACATGAGTGACTGGGCAGAAGATTATCCCGCAGTAGGTAGCCATTACCTTCTGCGTTAGACTCGTTGCCTCCAAAGATTATAGAACCCAATCTGTTTTGTTATTTAACCCATAACTGGAGGGAAGAGAGGGGTTAATACCTTTCACAAGGGTATTTTTGCGTAAGTGAATACAACGAATTCAGCTGGACGGTACACTCATCCTAGAAAAAGAAAAAATTATTTCAGAGATGGGATGAGTATATTGGTGATCTCTTACTCGACGGGAGAGAGAGAGAGAGAGCAACGAATAATGCACAAAATATAGATGAACCAGAAATATAAAAAACTGAATTGGAATTGGCAAGGGCCGAACTGAAGAGAAGCAAAGCAGCAAGACCCAACAGGATTTTAATAGAGATGCTGACGTCCTTAGACGGCTTTGGTGTGGACAGAATCACAAAAATACCAAACGAAATCTTCAACAGCGGCAATATACTGAAGAATCTTCTTCTTCTTCTTTTTATTCTTCTTCTTCATCTTCTTCTTCTTCATCTTCTTCTTCTTCTTCGCCTTCTTCTTCTACGACTTCTTCTTGTTTATCTTCTTCTTCTTTTTCTTCTTCTTCATCTTCTTCTTCTATGTGCCTTGTCCTTTCAGAACATAGGCGATCATGGCCTTCCACGTCTCCGTATCCCTGGTGGCTCTTAGCATGCTTTCTTCTGCAACATCTTGCAGCCCCCGTTCTGTCATCCACCTGCTCAGGTCCTTCAAATATGTTATCCGCTGCTTTCCTCAGTCCCTTTTTCCTTCTATCTGGCCTGTCAGTATCAGATTCTTCAAGCGCTCCTTCCTCGATGCATGCCCCAGGAACTTCAGTTGTCTCTTCCCGATGATCAATATTAATTTCCTTAGCAGATCAATTTTCATAGCGCTACCTAAGAAGCCAGGTGCAAACGAATGTAAACTCCACCGAACAATCAGCTTAATGAGCCACATAACAAAACTCTTTATCTGGATTCTGATGAAAAGAGGACTCAGAAGTATTGGCCCAGAGTTAGGACAAGAACAGTGTGGATTCGCTGAAGATACCGGATCAGGTAATGCAATATTCATGCCCAGAATGCTATCTGAAAAAACAATACAAATAAAAAAGGACCTTTATCTGTGCTTTATAGACTTTATTGACAAAGTACGCCACAAATACTTGATTGAGATGCTCGACAACATAGACATTTTTGGAAAGGACGTTATGATAATCAAAAATCTATATTGGCAGCAAACCGCTTGCTTAAGAATAGGAAGTGAATTCAGAAGATAACAAAAATAGTAAATGACGTAAGACAAGGATGTGTCTTCTCGCCGGATCTATTCAATTCATACAGTGAAACAATTATGAGTGAAAAAAATTCCTCGCCAGGATTCGTCATTAGCTGCCACAATCTCGACAACGTAAGATAAGCGGATGACACTGTGCTGAGAGCAGACACGGAAAAGAAGAAAGCGAGAAGAAAGGACTGAGCATTAACTTCAAGGAAACTGCATGTTTGGTCGTCAGTAAAAAGAAGACTCTAAATGAGAACTTCAGGTCGGAGAAACTAAAATAATCATGTAAAGAAATGTAAATCCCTGGGAAGCGTTTTGACTGTGGATGGAAAGTGCGACACTGGGGATTCAAAGAGGTGTTGGCTTGGCCAAAGACGCATTTCAAACCTAACCATACTACTAAAAGACACAAAAAAATATCATTGGAAATAAAGAAAAGAGTGCTCAATTGCTATGTGATATCTGCCCTGCTCTACAGAAATTAATGTTGGACGTTCTCATCAAGGATGAGGGAGAAGCTTGAGGCAGTAGAAATGTGGTTTTACAGAAGGATGCTGAGAATATCATGGATTGAGCTCGTGAATAACGATGAAGTGTTGAAGAAGATTAAGACGAGAAGAGAACCCATACTTAACAGCTGGAGTAATGACGAATGAGGACCTGGAAAATTTAATATTCACATGACGGATTGTTGTGGAGCAGTTTTCGTACTGAAGGTTATAATCGGGCTATGTCGGTTGCTAAGCGACTTAACACACCCAAAATGTTAGGAACTTGGTAATCTTCCACTGAAGACAGACTCCTTAGTATTCGGCTAACTGCCGACTAATATCAGCTGTCTAGTAGTTCTACTGAACACCAATAGAACTCTAAAGAACTCTTTAGAACTTCTAAGAACTCCCCCGTTGAACTACTAAGAACTCCCCCCGTTAACTTCCTGTTAACTCTTATTAATATAGGAGGGTGAGTCCATTATCTGAGGAATAGGTGTGTTTCCCCATAACATGGGTACAAGGAAAGAGAGATAGAAAAACGTAACACGAGACGGATGGCGGAGCGGGGTTTGGGAGTGATATTTAGGATAGGATATTTGCACGTAAGTGAATTTAAGGAATTCTACTGGAATCCGAACTCCGATTTCTCGTTCCGAGCCGATATCCACTGTGCCATAAAGTGTTTATTCTTTCTGAAAAAAAAAAACAATATTCATGGATTGGATTCTTGAAATCACCCGAGATTTCGGAATGTAATGTTAATCAAGTTAGCGTGAGTGCTACGATTGTTAATCGTCTTAATGATCTGCAAACGGACGGGACAGAAAATTAAGCGAGACAAGGCGATAATCTAATATCGATTTAATTCCTTTCGATAAATTGGTGTCCTATTTGGACGATGGAGTGTCAAGAAAGAGGGTTTGGGAAAAGAAAGTTCTTAATTGTATGATTTATAAACGAATCCTCGAGTGGAATTTTTAAATTATATTGTTAGGCACGGATGTAAATTGAGGTAGATATTTCCATAGCTTTGTTTCGTGTTATGGTTGTCATCAATATTGGAAGAAGCTCAAGAAGCAATAAATGCTTATTTAAATGAAGCTCTTAGACTTTTCTCTGACATAGAGTAATGCGACACTGGGTCTCACTTAAGAAACTGCTTCGGCAGGAATTAAAACTCGACAAGTCAATCCGACATATTTGTGCTTATAAAATCTGATGACATATTTTGTTGTTCAATTAAGTGCCATACACAGTACACGCTTGGGCAATCATGTCTCGAAAAAGATATGAATGACTGGGTAGAAGATTTTGCCGCATTAGGTTGGCATTACTTTCTTGCAGTAGGCTAGTTGCTTATCAAGGCTATAGAATCTAATCTGTCTTTCTGTTTAACCCATAGACAGAAAACCGATAAATACCTAGCGTAAAGGTATTTGCTCGTAAGTGAATGCAAAGAATTCAACTGGAATTCGAACTCAGCTCGCCGATTTCTGGTTCCGAGCCGATATCCACTACACCTCAACGCACAGCCTATGTTCTTAAATAAATCCTGTAATTATTTCCGATTTGGTCTTGTTACACCGATTGTGAAAAAATGTCCAAGTAATCAGATTTTCTCAATATTCCTATTCCTGAAAGAATTACTGCTTTCTCAAGCCAAGATACATAAAAACAAATAAAATTAAATAAAATGGTTAAGCCCAAGATCTTATATTATATAACTCACAAATTAAACTCAAAATGAATTAATTTAAGTACTAATTTTCACGAGTTAAATAAATTCTAAAACATCCCTTGCTGACTTTCGTTTATTAGACATGGAATTGTATCACTTCGTGTCTTCCATAGCTTGCCTGACGTTTCAGTTAGCTTAGCGTATGTATTTATGATCGTTCCTAAGTTCAAGCATTACGAAAAATCAATAACATTTTTAGTTTTATTTATAAATACTTGTTACAAACAAAGTCATTGCATTTGCTTTGATAAAGTCCAACAGAACGAAGCGAGTCGGCTAAGGTGAGTTTTCCTTTAGTGTTCATTCACACACACACACACACACACACACACACACACACACACACACACACACATATATATATACATTTTTTTTCTAAACATATATTGTTAAATATAAGAGACAATGAATGCCTACTATGTTTAATCATGAGCCGTTCTAAACATCGTATTTTCGCTTTGATTTCAGGTGAAAATAAAGACAAAAATTCTCCAAAATTTGGATAATTTTTTATTAAGTTGGTTCTAAGCTTTCGGCTCATATGAGCCATCTTCAGAGAGGTTAGAGGTACGTTAACATAAAGATATCCACCATCATAGAACCGCATTACAAACTGACGAACTGTGTTTGCTATTTGGTAACTTATCATTGCTTAGCAAATTTTAATGTCAACACAAGATAAAATCGTCTTTGATGGTGGATGTTTTTATCTTAACGTCCTTTCAACCTCTCTGAAGATGTCACACGCATAAATACACACACACACACACACATATATATATATATATATATATATATATATAGCGTAACGAGGTAGCAAATAATTTTCTAAACATATACTGTTAAATATAAGAGACAATGAATGTCTATTATGTTTAATCATGAGCCGTTCTAAACGTCGTATTTTGGCTTTAATTTCAATTGAAAATAAAGACAAAAATTCTCCAACATTTGGATAATTTTTTATGAATTTTGTTCTGAAGATGGCTCATGTGAGCAGAAAGCTTTGAACAAAATTAATAAAAAATTATTCAGATGTTGCAGAATTTTTGTCTTTAATTTTTTGTCTGAAATTAAAGCCAAAATACGACGTTTAGAACGGCTCATGATTAAATATAATAGAGATTCATTGTCTCTTATATTTAACAGTATATATTTAGAAAAAAAAATATTTTAATCATTTCACCCCAAGCAAGGCATTCCACTGCCACTATTGTGCAGGGGGTTACATAGAGGAAAGTGATGTGGAAGAGTTTTTAGTTATAGGAAATGTCAGAAGGAGGGTGATAGACGGATGAGGATACCGAGGTTGGGGGTTGGGTAGATGGAAAAGGTGTTTGAGGAAATGGATGTGTGTGTGTGAAATGTTTATATATATATATATATATATATATATATATATATATATATATTATTTGTAAACGAGTTATTACGCGACCTAGGTTTCTGCCATGAGTGGTGCCTTTAGGTGATTTTCAATAACTGATTTTCTCGTTTACCTTCTTTTTTTTTTAATAAGAACGCTCACGTAACGGTTTTTTTTTTTTTTTGACGATCACGTCGCAGGAAATTTTTAAACGCGCAGTTTTTAAAATTACAAGAAATTATAATGTTTTCATCAATGGTTGTATGAACCTAAGAGGTATTTTCTAGTATAGTTACACTTAGTCATTATTTCTGTTCTTTCAGTGAATAGTTCTTTTTTGTTTGGAATAGCATAATCTGTAACTTTTCTTCCTGCAATTTGTTATATATATTATATTATTTATATATTATATATGCGCGGTACTTATTTGAAAACGTAGTCTGACGATAGCAAAAGCGTTAAACCCAGGATCACAAACTCACACCAATCCAACTGAATATATATATAGTCATCTGCAGACAGATCTGTTTCGCTGTATCACAACTTATCAGTCCGGTTAGACTCCGATTGCTTTTAACCCAGGATTGAAACCAGACCGAAGTGGCGTCAGTCGGCGGTTCTACCTCTGGACCATGGACGTACGGTAGAAGAAAGCAGACTTTTTAGCATGTATATTATCATTATACACGCCCAATAGCCAGAGTGCTCTTATTCAATGTTGGAAATTTTCAGTAACTTACGAAATGGATTAAGAACCGGTATTTATTTGATTGAACATTTTTACAGATATTCGTATTTGTTTTTAATTAAACAGTATATTTATATACATATATATCTACCGTTCTGAGTATTTTTGAAAAATTTTTTAAGAAAAAATATGTCATTAGGATTTGAAACTGCAACCCTTAACAATACAGTAGAAACTCTGAATTGATCTGATGCGTCTTAGACTACTCGACTACTAATGATTTCGCTGGCTTGATTCGACTTCGTTTGGAAGAGTAAAACAGATAAAATCTACAGGGTTTCAATTTGGTAAGCAAGGGGGATGTAGGACACCCTTCCGTCCTAACATTTTTTTTCTTATCCTTGTTTTGCAGTTATAATAGAAGGCATCTTTTGATATAGCAGTGCGCCTTTGGATTTCAGTCACGCTTTCTCTGTCCTCTGTTTGGATATGTAGAGACCTCAACCCATGCTTGCGTAATAGAGTGTAGAATGTAACCAAGCTCCTTGCATTTAAAATTATCAGAGTGTTGAAAAAATTA
Source organism: Ascarosepion bandense (assembly GCA_037127315.1). Taxonomy (NCBI): domain Eukaryota; kingdom Metazoa; phylum Mollusca; class Cephalopoda; order Sepiida; family Sepiidae; genus Ascarosepion; species Ascarosepion bandense. The sequence continues at coordinate 201,947 of JBBBDQ010028653.1, read as the reverse complement.
AACTACCTCATTTGCATAAATAAGTGTAAATGTTAATTATCGAGCACAACAACATCCAATTTGTATGTAGGAAATTATTAAACTGTGAAAATGTTTTATGGAATGTTAATGTATGGAAAAGTTTAAAGACTTGAGAGTTCGTTTGTTTTAGCAATTTATGTGATTTGTGCTGAAAAAGATAACTCTATGTTTTGCTGTGTGTATCGACAAACAGTAGTAACGTCTTTGTTCCTCTCTTTCTTTTTGTGGACGACGAGTAGGATAAGAGGAGGAAGGGCAGATAACGAAAGCCGCATGTGAGAGAAAGTGAACGTAGGGAATGCGAGTCTCTCTCTCTCTCTCTCTCTCTCTCTCTCTCTCTCTCTCTCTCACTCACTCACTCACTCACTGCCGGATTACAGAGTAGTAGACTTATTTTTTTGTTGATAAGAAATATGACACCGGTCATTAAAAATTCAATTTTTTTTTTGTCTAATCGGAATCCAGATTCTCTAAATATATTTTGGATTTTTAAAATTTGTTTTTCGAGATTCTGATCTGATTTCGCGTGTTTGCGTTTTCTAATATTTTTTGTTTGTTTGTTTCAGCTGTAATAATATAGAATTTGTATCTTATAAGCACTTCCCAGATAGCTAACTATTTTGTGTTTGGTTGACTTTTAAATCTCTGATTTGGACTTTGCATTTTGAACACATCTTTTTTCTAATAAGAATGCATTCTGTCTTCTTATAGTTGATGTTTAGTCCTTTCTTCTTGCTTTCAATCACTAACATCGATAAGAGCATTTGACGTTTTCTTTCCGTATCTACTATCAACACTGTGTCATCCGCATATCTTATGTTTATAGCCGTGTCTACTAAATCCTCGATATCCACTGCACCGACTCGGAACGATAAATCGGTGTGCCGAATTCGAATTCCAGTTGAATTCCTTGCATTCACTTATGAACAAATCCCCTTGGGAAAGGTATTAATCCGTCTCTTCATTCAAGTTATTGTTTAAATAATAAGACAGATTGGGTTCTATAGCCTTGGTCGGCAACCAGTCTACAACAGAATGCAATGGCGACCTACTGCGGAATAATCTTCTGCCCAGTCAGTCATGTCTCTTTCGAGACATGATCGCCCAAAGCGTGTATCACGTATGGCACTTAACTGACTGACATCCTTTCAAGTCACAAGAAAGGTGAAGGAAGTCGTTCTTGTTTTATATTAAAATAAAATCTTTTTATAATAAGATGGTTCCCTTAAAATAAAAAAAATGTTTAAAATAGTTATAGAAGGAATATAATCAAAACATGTAGTTGCAAAGAATTCAAAAAGATTCTATCATCTTTGTTTGAATGAAGCAGTGGAAAAGAAATGAAAGTTTTTAAATAAGGACGACAACCAGCAGTGCTTCCCTCAGATAAATATCAGAGGTTCATCTATCTATCTATCTATCTATCTATCTATCTATCTACCTACATGTTACAAATATAATGACCGTTCGAAATGTTGTATTTTGAAATGGCATTCTAACATAGCATTCACGGTATATATTAGGTAAAATTTGCTACACATAATAATTCATGTATTCTTTAATAATTTTTAACTTATTCTCAAACAGAAATATTCTTCATGCATAGGAGCCCTTAATTATAAACATGACAAAACCATATTTTCGTTTTTTTTCTTTCTTGGGTTCAAACTTGGGCAGAGATGGGTTTAAATGTAATCGGACAGTACGAAAGTGGTTCCAGAAATTCCGTACTGGTGATGAGAACCTCGCAGATGAAGAAGGTGGTGGACGGTCATGCAGTCTTGACAATGGACAATTGTAAACAGATGTTGAGCAAAGCCCACGTCAAAGTGTCAAAAAATGGCTCAGACGCTTGGTGTCAGCACTGCCACAGTCACACGCCATTTGCAGAGTATTGGCAATATGAAAAACTCAATAAATGATCTCAATGAAAATAAAAAGCTGGCTTTTAAAGCGTCCTCGATGAGCTTTCTGTATAACACCAATTATCTCTTTCTTTATCAAATAGTCACTTGCTATGGAAAGTGGATCCTTTATGATAACTGTAAACTTCCTCGTGATGAGTCCCTTAAAGATTTCCCAAAGTCAAAGTTGCATCAGCAAAAGATTTTGGCAACAGTATTGTGTTCGGCAATTAGTGTTATTCACTACAATTTTCTGGAAGCCAATCAGAGCATTAATGCAGAGCTTTACTGCAATCGATTTGCTGAAATGAGACCTGTATTGGTAAATTGACGTAGTCCAATTTTGCGCTACGATAATGCGCGGCCACATGTTGCAAAAATGACGTTGCAAAAACTCACAGGCTTGAGATACGGGAGTTTACGACATCCTCCATTTTCTTCTGATCTTTCACCCACTGACTATAATTTTTTTTAAACAATTAAGCACCTTTTTAAATGGTAAAACTTTTATGTATTAACCAGAGGTGGAATCAGCTTTCAAAGATTTCGTTACATCACAGCCAATAACCTATCAACAAGGTATAAATAATTTCGCGTATTGATGGTGAGGGTGCATAGATACTTAAAGCTCGTATTTTGACTAATTTCAACCTTTGTACATATTATGCTCTCATTAGATTGAGCTCTCTAGAAAAGAAAATTTAAAAACAATTTCCACTTCTGCGATATATGCGTTACTCTTCAAAAATGAATTGAGTTCTTTGGGTGACTGGCGTGTGTATACACTGTTTATATATACAATGCGTAAAAATTTTTCTCTCTCTGATTCCATGCGCCTATGGCTTAGCGGGTAGCGACTCCGACTGACACCAAATCGGTCGATTTTCGATTCCGGCCAGAAGCAATTGGATGTGTCTAGCCAGACTGATGAGCTGTGATACAGCGAAAGCAGGTTCGTATGTGGATGACTAATATAATGCATATATTTATACATATACATATATATATATATATATATATATATATAGTCATCCACATACAAGCCTGTTTCACAGCTCATCGGTGGAGCTAGACATCAACATCCAAGATAGTTTCTTTAAGAATGGATGCAATAAAGGTTAGTGGATCGAGACTCGACCGATTTGGTGTCAGTCGGAGTGTCTACTCCCTAAGCTATTGGCGTATAGAGGAAATTTTAGCGTGTTATATATATGCGGTGTATGCACACGCCAGCCACCGGGATAACTCAATTCATTACTGAGGAGTAATGCGTAAATCGTAGAAGTGGTAACTGTTTTTAAATATATAGTTAGCGCTAGTTACCTTCGTTCCATAATAAACATTGAGGTCCATTTGTTGGTTTTTCACATGTTGATCTGAAACGTTTTTACGTACATTGCCTTTGTTTTAGAAAGTTAATTTCTTTAAGAATAGATTCAATAAAGGTTGGGGATTTAATATAATGGCGTGTTTTTATAGTTGCTAATATACTTATTTGCAATCCCTTGAAGATCTTTTGACGTAAATAATTATTTTCTTTTAATTCTTTAACTTTGATTTTACAAATAAAATACTAATTTGGCGTTGGATAATATGAAGGGAGAGAATTCTACTGGTTAACTCTGAATTCAAAACGGTCCATAAGGCAACATAAAATCATTTCAGTGTTTCACAAAATTCATGTGTAATGAAGGAAAGGGGATTGTGGCATCTACTCTTGTAGAACAGTGGCTTCAAAAACGGGGAAAGAGAAACGACAGATAATACTCTTTCCTTTTTTTTCAATTGGAGTAGATAGACTAAACTATCGCCCGGTTCACACACCACCCACATCTAATGAACAGGTGAAGAGGCTCATCCCTTGTTCTCAGTTTAGGATGTGGTTTCTGGCTTTCTCTTTTCCAATCTTTTCACTTTTTTTCAATTGGAGTAGATAGACTAAACTATCGTTCGGTTCACACTCCACCCACGTCTATTGAACAGATGAAGAGGCCCATCCCTTGTTCCCAGTTTAGGATGTGGTTTCCGGATTTCTCTTTTCCAATCTTTTCACTCTTACGAAGCCTCCTGCACATCAGTGGCGTTACTGCCTTGCTCGGGGTGATATGATTAAAAAAAATAATAGAAATGTATTTATTGTAGTTCGTCTGACAGATGAACATTGAATTCGAAAGTGTAGAAAAAATTGAGGGAAACCACTCCACTCTGGTAAATTAGGAATTCAAAGCTTTCGAGAAGGCAAGGGGAAACAACTCCACTCTGTTACCAGAAGCCATAATAAATCACAGATAATAAAGAAAAGTTTTGTTTTTGTTTTTTGTCGAGAACGATGACCAAATTCGCCCAGAAAGGACATGGCAGTTAAGAATAGAAAATAACTGATAAAACTAAAAGGAAACATGTTTACTAATTACGAAGAGAAGGCAAAGAAAAACGGGTTCCTAGCGACGCCAGAACAATGTTTTTGTCGAGAATTCAGAGATTGAATGATGGAAACATATATCATAGAAGAAAAAAAAAAGCAATCAAATCTCTGTAATTCATGCGATGTCTCAGTCGGACTTGGTTGCTTATTAAAATGCATGAATTCACGATTCCTTCGACCGATGGCTAGATTTATATTTGATAGGTTAGATATCAAATAATACAGAAATATATTCAACTGTGAATGTGTGTCTGTGTGTGTATTACTGCGGATAATGCACTAATATGTATACATATATATACTAGTGTACCCTGCCCTCAAACATAATTGTTTGAGAGTTTTAATAGTGATATACAACGAAACAAACATCTTGAAACAATGTAATGAGATTCAATAAAACGCAGAGAATGACTTCACAAGTTGAATTGCTGAAGAGTAAGTTCATTCAAGAAAATTGCCATTGGCTTCAAGGACGGCACTATTTTTTGTACAGGGTGCGATGGATGAAGTATCGTCTAAATTACGCAAAACGAAAATAATACTGACATCTCATTTTAACAAATATAGTTACTTTGTATATGATAATGCACTCGACTGAGTACATATACTCGTCATAGAGAGAAAAATGGCTGCCAAAGGGTTGATAGTATTCGTAGAAATCCGTGCGAGTTATCGGAGAGTCCTGGAACTGATACGTAAGCTACCGAACTTACCCAGAGACTACCGCATCAGAAGTCAGACTAGCTCTGAGTTCCACTCAGCCAGAATAATATACACGGACATTTCCAACGACTTCACTCCAAGACACGTATATATTTATTTCTTACTAATAGTGTTGCTCGATTTACTAACCTGCGTTCAAGTTTGTATATTACGTTCAATATAACTTACTTTTCTATCTCAATCTGTTTTTATTATTCATTATTTTGTGCGGTTTCTCACTGGAATCCACAATATTTACCAAATTTAGAGAAAATACTTTCAAATGCTAAAGCGTGAATTTATTCATAAAATCGCCATTGGTATTCAAACACGGCCACCGGAAGAGCACAGAATCTTCTGCAACTTTTCTAGCTAGCCTCCTTGTTTAAGTTGGTGAATGTTGCCATAATCCCTGTCTTCAATTCATATTTGGTATTATCTAGAGTTTCTTTTAATCTCTCGCTGAACTGCGCCCCATTCATAAAAATAAAGGTGTTACAGAATTGAAAGTTAGGTGACAAAATGTAAAGGATGATGCTGTCGTTGAAATTATTTAACAACCATGACTGGGTTTTCCTGCTTCTGTGGCATGGTGTGTCTTGTTGCTAGACACAGGTTCCTCAAGCAGCCATTCCCAGATCAACACTATCTCTTCAAGGGACATCAGTATGCCTCAGAACTGGGTCTGGAATTCTGTAGGAAGATGACTAGAAGTATTCCCGGTATATATTAGGTGAAATTTGCTACACATAATAATTCATGTATTCTTTAATAATTTTTAACTTATTCTCAGACAGAATTATTCTTCATGCATAAAAGCCCTTAATTATAAACATGACAAAACCATTTTTTTTTCTTTCATGGGTTCAAACTTGGGCGGAGTGCCTCCCAAACTTCTGTCAATATCAAAAGTGCATGAGGAAATGGGTTTAAATGTAATCGGAGAGTATGAAGGTGGTCCCAGAAATTCCGTACTGGTGATGAGAGCCTCGCAGATGAAGAAGGTGGTGGACGGTCATGCAGTCTTGACAATGGACAATTGTAAGCAGATGTTGAGCAAAGCCCACGTCAAAGTGTCAAAAAATGTCTCAGACGCTTGGTGTCAGCACTGCCACAGTCACACGCCATTTGCAGAGTATTGGCAATATGAAAAACTCAATAAATAATCTCAATGAAAATAAAAAGCTGGCTTTTAAAGCGTCCTCGATGATCTTTCTGTATGACACCAATTATCTCTTTCTTTATCAAATAGTCACTTGCTATGGAAAGTGGATCCTTTATGATAACTGTAAACTTCCTCGTGATGAGTCCCTTAAAGATTTCCCAAAGTCAAAGTTGCATCAGCAAAAGATTTTGGCAACTGTATTGTGTTCGGCAATTAGTGTTATTCACTACAATTTTCTGGAAGCCAATCAGAGCATTAATGCAGAGCTTTACTGCAATCGATTTGCTGAAATGAGACGTGTATTGGTAAATTGACGTAGTCCAATTTTGCGCTACGATAATGCGCGCCCACATGTAGCAAAAATGACGTTGCAAAAACTCACAGGCTTGAGATACGGGAGTTTACGACATCCTCCATTTTCTTCTGATCTTTCACCCACTGACTATAATTTTTTAAAACAATGAAGCACATTTTTAAATGGTAAAACTTTTATGTATTAACCAGAGGTGGAATCAGCTTTCAAAGATTTCGTTACATCATAGCCAGATTTCGGCCATATCACGTTGAATACACCGGTTCTCGCTCGATACACCGAAGTTAAGCAACGTTGAGTCGGGTCAGTATTTAGATGGGTGACCACTTGGGAATACCAGGTGCTGTAAGCGTTTATTGCCAACTAATTTCTTTTTTATTTATTGCTGGTAATATCTTTTTTTCTTTCAATAATTTATTGTTGTTTTTATATAAGTTTTGTGTCTAGTAAGATTTTTTCTTTTCGAGTATCAAGATTCATTGGGATTTTTTTTAAGGGCAGGGTCCCCAAGTCCTACCCTGTTATTTAACTCATAACTGGAGGGAAGGGACGGATTAATATCTTTCCCATGAGTGCCAGTGCTTAAGTGAATGCATGGTATTCAACTGGAATTCGAACTCGGCTCCCCGATTTCTCTTTCCGAGCCGATATCCACTGCACTACAACGCACATCCGTCACTAAACGCTTACAGCCCCTGGTATTCCCAAACGGTTACCTATATAAGTAATGACTAGGCTCAACGTTGCTTAACTTCGGTGATCGAGAGAGAACCGTTGTATTTACTGACGTGCTGATATCATGAGGAAAGGTAAAAATTCAACTCTTTTGCTCCAGTTCAGGTCACAATTGCTGGACAACTGGGATCTATGGCTTTTTTTTTTAGGGTGGGGAAACCAGTTTTGGAGAAGGAAAATCTGAATTCAAAGCGGACCACGCTCTCCGAAAAATTTCTATATATGCGTACTGAAACCTGGATTTATAAAGAGACTAGCAGTATAGCCCAGCGTGGCTCGGGTGTAATGAAAGCTTTAAAACAAATCCATGGTCCTGGAGCTCAGACTCAGGCTAAAGAATATTTGTGTGAAGTTTGGTGAGAATCGAATAAAAATTGTGGATTTGTATAAAGGATGTACAGACAGATAAACAGACACACACACAAACATCTTGCCTTTTATATATATATATATATATATATATATATTATCGATTTTCTGCACTATTGTAAGAACTGCAACCTTGAAACTTCTGAATATCGTTTCTTATGTCTTTTTTCTATGAGTGTATGAAATTTGATTAAAATCGGACCACGCCTTCTATAACCCGATTTTTTCGATTATCGATTTTCGATATTTATCGGGAGGTACCTCGACACAAAACCTAGCTAAGAACACTCGCAGACGCTTATAGTACAACTGTGTAAATTTTCAAGTAAATCGGTTCAGCCGTTTCGGAGTCTATAGGTAACGGACACACACACACGCACACACACACACACACGCACACACACACACACACACACACACACACAGAGACAAAGTTCCATTTATAAATAAGTTTAGAGAATCGGTGAGTTGGAGTGTAAAGGATAAAGAGACAGAAAACTGAAAAAAAAACAAGTAAAAGAGATCGAAAAACAAAGTGAGCGTGTGAGAAAGCGTGGGAGAACAATTAAGAGATATAAATGTTTGACAAAGAGAATCATAGACAGTAAGAGAAAGAGAGAGAAAATGTGAGAGAGCGAAGTGACTGGTCGTCAGGAGTTGGGGAGAGAGAAAGAAGTGATATAACGTGAAAAAAACAAGAGAAAAAGAGTGGGGATAAAAAAAGCAATAGACACGCATATATATATATATATATATTAGTAATACACATACAAGCCTGTTTCGCTGTATCACAGCTCAACAGGGTGACTAGACACCTCCACTTGCTTCTGGCCGAGTTCGAAACTCGACCGATTTGGTGTCAGTCGGAGTCGCTACCCCATACGGCATAGACACATGAAACCAGGGCAGGGAAATTTTAACCTGTTGTATATTGGCAGTCAGTTATGCGTTGTGGTGCAATGGATATCAGCTCGGAACGAGAAATCGGCGAGCCGAGTTCGAATTCCAGTTGAATTCATTGCATTCACTTACGCGGAATATACCCTTGGGAAAGGTAGTGATTCCTCTATTAAATTTATTTATTAGGTTGTCCCAAAAGTTCGTAAACACTTGCAAAAAATTGAAATTTTACTCGCTAAGCAATCTAAGGTTACCAGAAAACACTTGCAAAAAATTGAAATTTTACTCGCAAAAACAACAAAAGTTATTTTTCAAAATAAAGACCATTATTTTCCAAGACTTTCTGCCATCGATCTGCATGCTTACGGATCTGGTCCAAGTACCATTCAGCCGGCTTCGAATCAAAGAATTCTTGGCACACTTCCTCGACTTCATCAAACGAGTCGAATCTGTGGCCCTTCAGAAAGTGTTGCATTGAGCGGAAAAGGCCGTAATCTGTTGGAGCAGTCAGGACTGTAGGCTGGATGTAGCAGAACCTCAACGCCGTCTAGCTCTTCAAAGTTATCTTTGGTCTTCCTGGCGGTGTGTGGCTTGGCATTGTCCTGCCGCATCAAAGCGCGATTTCAGTTGATCAGAGCCGGGTACTTTTGCTTCAACTTTTCGTAGACATGCTCAAGTTGCTGACAGTGAAGTTCGGCACTGATGGCAAAACAATTCAGAACCAACTCAAAATGCACGATTCCTTCAAAGTTCCAACAAACGCACAACATGACTTTCTTGCCGAATCGTACTTGTTTTGGAACCGACAGTGTCTCTTGCCCTTTCTGAACCCATCGCTTGTCTCGATTGTGCTGGACAAGATATACCCATTTCGCAAGTGTTTACAAACTTTTGGGACAACCTAATATTTAATTTAACAGAGTAATATCGACGCTGTTCGATATATAACGTTAGTGTTCATTTCTTGGAATACTGTTCGTTCTTTTTCTATTTCTTTCCTTTACTTTCTATTCTTTCCGTTTATCAATTGTCTATAATATTCCTTTTTTTTCTCTTTGGGTTTTTTTTTGAATGAGCGAGGAATTTTTTTTTTTTTTGGAAACTACCGTTACAAATGTCTACTCTCAATACAGACACATTAGCGTCTGTGTGTAATTAATTTTTGGGAATACTTTGAAGATTATCTGTTGTATCATTTGGGTCTCTGCCGAGCCGCAAATACGTATTACCCATGGAATTTTAGAATATATAAATTTTGTTCTAATATATATATATATATATATATATATATATATTATAAATTATATTTTAGAACATGTACATAATTTTTATATATATATCCACGACAAAGGTACATTTGTTTCGACATTGAAACTTCAATGTCTCATCAGGCGGTATGTAAAGGAATGGAAAGCCTCTTTCTTTATATTTGGTCAGTTGTGATTGGGGTGTTGGTCGAGGTTAGTGATAGGGGAACACGTCTCTGACCGTTGGAATTTTGAAAATAGTGTTGTGGATAGTCAAGGTGGTTGATTGACGAGAGCCTTTGATTTCTAGACAGATTTAACCTTAGCAGTTAGAATGTAAGTTTTTATTATCTTGCGACTGGACTATATCCTTTGGATTTCTTAGAAGAGCCGGTAGGGGGTGGAGCCGAATATTTTTGTATTTAAGCAGAGTCTTTATAATTATAAATATTCACAGCACTATGTATTATATATCGAGTACTGTTTTAAATTAATGTTTAGGACGTTGTAAGCATTCTTTTTTCGTTCTGTATTCACTCGGATATATATATATATATATATATATATATATATGTGTGTGTGTGTGTGTGTGTGTGTGTGTGTGTGTGTGTGTGTGTCTAGAAAGTGAAAGGGGGGCATAGAATGTGACAGACATAGACAGAGAGAAATTGAGAGAGAAAGCGAGAAAGGTCATGTGTTGCGTACTTCAGTTTGACAGCCGAAATTAGGTAAAAATAATTACTGTGAAACCAATGAGAAAATAGAATTATTTTTTACGCATCCAATTTCGCTTTTCATTAAATAAATTGTAATGTAAATTTAATAAAAGCCAGATTCCTGTCGTGACGCAGCGGTTAGCAAAATCACGCACGTAGACCAATGAGCCTATGTGGTGAATATACTGTCCCCCTCCATGAGAAAACAAAACCTAAAACTTCCTTAAATTATTAGTTTAAGGTTTACGAACTCTTGAAATTTTCTCTAAATTATGTTTGATTTGAAAGCAATATCCTTGTCAATAGCGTGTTTACTAATTACACATCAAATAAGGGTTTTGTTAAATTTTATTATTGAAAGATAATGAATGGATTTGTAATTAAGTAAGATATAAATTCTGAATACACCTGTTTACGTTAATTGCCAAGTGTGTGAAAAAGCCTTAACATTAATTTTTCTTCCAGGTGGGTTGCAGATCTTTGTTACCTCGAAATAATTTAAATTTTGTAAAACAAACATTTCAACATTTTTCACAAGGTATGTTTTTTTTTTAATCATTCCACCCCGAGCAATGCAGAAATGCCACTGATGAGCTGGGGACTACATAACTGTAAAAAGATTAATTAGAAAAGAGTGAGGAGTACAAACTAGTTAGAAAGGAGCAATAGAAAGCTGAGAATGCAGGTGCGATGACAGATACATAGGTGGAGAGAAAGGGAAGGATATACGGGGGTGGGGAGAGAGCTACAGTCCAGTGGTTAATAGATGAGTATTGACATTGTATTTAAATTTCTGGAGGTTGTAGCCGTCAGGAAAGCAAGAATATGGGAGCGAGTTCCACAGGCGGGAAGTGCGAGAGAAGAAGCTGCAGGAGTAGAATTGTCGTCTGCATTTGGCTAACCTAACTGTGAATGGGTGGGACCCAGTTTCCACTCTCGTTGCACGAGTAAACACCTGTTGAGGAGGCACCAGTGACTTAAGTACATTGGAACAGAAGCCATGAAAGTATTTATAGAACAGAAAAAGGGAGGCCACATTTCGTCGGTGGGGAAGTGGCTGTAGTCGAGCCGCCAGATCAGTACCTATCACATTACAGACTCTCCTTTGGAGCCTGTCGAGAACACTGATGAGAACGGCAGGGGCGCCTGACCATAAATGGCAGCAGTACTCCATGCACGGACGGATGGTTGACTTGTATATATGCAGGATGGATGCAGGCGGAAAAAACATACTGATCGGATGATAATAATAAACTTTATGTTTCATTCTTTTGATAATGTTTTAGCTTCGATGTTGTTATTTTTTATAATCATTTCCCCCCAAACAAGGCAAAAATGGCACTCGTGCCAGTGGGTTACACTGGGAGAATAAAAAATGTACAAGATATGTCGAAAAAAATGTGGGATGGATAGGAATCATGTAGATAAAAAATGGAAATTGACGTTGCATTTAAACTTTTGGAAATTGCAGTTATCATGGAAGCATGCAAATAGAAGTGAGTGCCACAAGGCGAGAAAAGAAACTGTTAGAGTAGAAGAGAAAGTTACATTTAACCAGGTCGACAGTAAAAGGGAGAGATTTTGATGTCATTCTATTGGCACGAGTAAATATACGTGGTCGAGGTACCAGGAAAAAAACTCGTCAGAGAAGTTGACATGATAATACTTATAGAAAAGACAGAGGGAAGCCACACCACGTCGGTGAGAAAGTGAATGAAAAGAGGATGCTTAGTCAGGAACGATTACATCGCAGATCTTCTTTTGGATTTTGTCAAAATTGTATGTGCAGTAAAACGTATACCCCCACCACAATAAAATGCAAAATAGCCGTATTCTTTTCAATTTTTAGGAGCCTATGACTTTAAATTTATAGAGAATAGATATAGAATTGAGGAATGAAATACTTTCTCATTCATTAGACTTTATTCTTCATTATGTGCTGCGCCCCTTCAGGACATGAACGATTATGGACTTCCATTTGCCCCTATCCTCAGGTCGTGCGTAACATTTCTCCTCTCAATATCTCTCCCAATCTCCGTTCCGCCACCCACTTGTTCAATGTCATCATTTATGTCTCACGCTGTTTTCCATTGTCTCTTTTTCTTCTATCCATCCTGTGAGTATTATATTCTCTAAACCATCTTTCCTCATTACGTGTCCCAGAAACCTCAACTATCGTTATTCTTTTTCGTTTGAATTCTCTTCAAATATTGTCGTTGCTCGCATATTTGGTCCATGATACCCGCAGTCAATCACTTAAGTGTTATACGTGATACAAGCTTGGGCAATCATGTCTCGAAAGAAACATAACTGACTGGGCAGAAGATATACTTATTACATCTTTTGGACTGTTGTCCTCCTCTTTATTGCCATATTCACGACGTTCGATTGGTTAAAATCGTTCGTTAACTAATCCCAAAATCGCCTTGACCAAGAGAATTGTGAGTTCAATACCTTTATACGGCAGAGCGAGCAAAAACTTAGAGAGTTGGGTTACTAAATAGAACTAACTGAATCTAAGATATCCCAAAAAGGCATGACAAAAAACTGCGGTTAGAAATTACAGCGTATATTACAGTGAAGAAAGTCGGGCGTACAAGGGCCGAAACATCGGGAATATGGCAATAAATATGAAGACCACAGCCCGAATAATGCAAATAAAATAAATACATCTTATTACTAATTATTACAGTGAATACACCTTACTAGTACTAATTATATATATATATATATATATATATATATATATATATAATCTAAACTTATTTATGAAAGGAACTTTGTGTGTGTGTGTGTGTGTGTGTGCGTGTATGTGTGTGTGTGAGTGTCTGTGTGTGTGTCCGCTACCTATAGACTCCGAAACAGCTGAACCGATTTTCTTGAAAATTTGCAGAGTTGTATTATAAGCGTCTGCGAGTGTTCTTAGCTAGGTTTTGTGTCGAGGTACCCCCCAATAAATATCAAAAACCGATAATCGAAAAAATCGGGTTATAGTAGGAGTGGTCTGATTTTAATCAAATTTCATAAACTCATAGACAAAGACATAAGAAGCGATATTCAGAAGTTTCAAGATTGCAGTTCTTACAATAGTACAGAAAATTTGATATCGATACCAGGAAATCAAAATTTGACTTACATCCATTCATTTTTCTTTCAGTCTACGGTTTCGCTTTAACTGGAAACAACTATTGCTTTTTAGTCTTTCGTGCCTACGTCCAAAGAGTCTGAACTCCAGGACCATGGATTAGTTTTAAGGTTTTCATTTCACCCGTGCAACGCCGGGCTTTACTGCTAGTGTATATATATATATATATATATATATATATATATATATATATATATATATATATTGTAAGAAAGTGAAAGAACACGTAGATTTTAAACCCACATTTGATGCATTTACTTTAATAAAGAGTGTTCGGTACAGAGTAGAGCTTTATATTTTAATAGTTGTTACAATGGTTTATAAAAGCATAGTGTCACTACACAAAAATCTTCATGTTTCGGAGCACAACCGCTCCTCTTTGGGTGATTTGTGGAACAGAAAATAAATGGTGGAAACGATTTATTTTTGAGAATGTGATATGTAAGTGATGTGGGGGATGGGAATTTAGTATGTCTAAGCTGGTCCGTCAGCAGTTTGTAACCATAGAGATACAGATTTGGGTTAGGAGAGGGAGGCGATATAGCTTAGTTCTGGACAAGTCACTTTTTAGTTTTGTCTGGATAATTCGCATAGTGGGGCCTTAGATTATTTAAATGGGTAGACAATTTTTATTTGACTTCAATCTATGAGTGGATGAAATAGAATGACCTTTTAGTATTATATGGGTTTATTTTATTTTATTAATATAATATTCATTTTTTATTTTGTGGATGAACCATGTATATTAATTAACTTTTGGAGAGGATTATTTTATCTGAGTAAGGTATCTAGTATGGCCACATAATATATATATATATATATATATATATATATATATATATATATATATATATATATATATATATATATATATATATATATATATATATATATATATATATATATATATATATATATTTATCCGCTGTACTCTGTATATTATATATATATATATATATATATATATATATATATATAATGCTACACAAAAATGTGAGTGGAATCTAATATACAGAGTGCAGCGTATAAATAATCGTTCAAATAACGCAAAAATGAAAATAACCTAATTTACATCTCATTTTAACAATTATCGTTCAGGCAACCAGTACAGTTCTATACGTGATACACGTTCGTGAGATCATGTCTCTTTCGAAACATGACTGACTAGGTTGAAGATTTTCCTGTAGTAAGTTGGCATTATGTCGTGGGTGTAGACTGGTTGCCAAGTAAGGCTCTAGAACTCAATCTGTCCTGAGATTTAGCCCATAGCTGGAGGGAAAAGATATGGATTAATACCTTTCTCAAACTTTCCCGATTTTTCCATTCCAAGCCGATATCCACTGCACCACAACTCACACCCCACATTAACAGATATCTATTTTACAAAATTACTGACATATCTTGAAATACTAGAGAGCAAACATATTCAATAAAATCACAATTGGATTCAAACAGATGACTTTCAAATCTCCTTCAACGCTACTAGACGGTCTCTTTGTTTAAGTTGTTGATTGTTGCCATAATCCTTGCCTTCCGTTCATATGTTGGTGTTACAAGGAGTTTTGTTGGTCTCTTGTTCAACTGCGCTACGAATTATAATCAAGGTGGTTGCAGTCTGGGTAGTTAAGTGATAACTGTAAGGAGTGACGTGGCTACAGAAACTGACAACGATGACTGGTTTCTCTTGCTTTTGTATCCTAGTTTGGAGCCCTGTACCCAGACATAAGGTACAACTAACTATCTCTTGACCCAGAGCAGCATTGTCTCCTCAAAGAAATTGATGCAGAACTCACCAATAAATTCAGGTTTTTCTTATCAGTATAATCAAAGTGAGGTTTCTAAGCTGTCTTCATAATCACCATTAGACACATCTAACTCTTTCTGAATCATCTGCGCTATCCCAAGATGCACTTTGAAATATTCGTATTGAAGCTTCTGGCGCAAATGCCAAGCAGTACAGCATGACTTTTCCAAATTAATGATGAAGTAAATTGCGTCATGATGCTCTTTTCTTCACAAATGGTGCTCAACTGACCCTACTATACCGTGTAGTCGACAAAATTAGGAACAAACATCGCTTATGCACGAAAAAAATGACGTCAATTTACCAACCGCATCCTTTATATATAAAAAAAGTGCACAATGTGAAGACCAGACTTTCCTTCTTTCGTACAATTATTTAATGAATTTCCTGTTCCCTACTCTCTGGGAAAGGTTGACATTGATGGAAGGACAATCTGCAGGCAAAAGGTGTAAAGAGACACGTATTGAATGCTTTCGATATCGCCGAGTTGTCTTCACTCGCCTGGAAAGATTGTCATTTTGTGAAACGCAGTTAAGCGGAAAGAGAGAAACGTGAAACCCATTACATAATTGTGTGCGTGAACAAACAAACAAACACACACAGACGCACACACACATTGTTTTAGATTTTCTATATCTATAGATGAGATGGAAAGAATTATCGATATCGTTCTAAGCGTACAATTTGACAATTTAAACCAACAAACGATAGTTCCTCAAAAGGCGATTTTAGCCTATCTCTGATAATCGAACTGAGGCGTGAAACTGATATATATATATATATATATATATATATATATATATATACTACCAGCAATAATTATTAGGCCACCCCAGTTTTTTAAGAAAATGATGTATTTTATACTAGTATTTATTGCCAAGTGGATAATTCTAAATGAAAATAGAATGTTTTTTATGTTAATACTACACATTAAAAAGTGCATGGTATGAACTGTTCTGGTGTCTAGTTTTCGTGCTCTCTTCCCCATGCTAGTCTCTTCTTCTTATTGGTTAGCCGAAGAAAAGGCTTCCTGGTTGCCTTGTAAAATTTTGCAAAGTAATAATAACAAAAGAACCATTCTATTTTCATTTAGAATTATCCACTTGACAATAAATACTAAAAATAGTATGAAATACATCAGTTTTTTACAAACTGGGGTGGCCTAATAATTATGTCCGGTATTATATATATATATATATGTGTGTGTGTGTGTGTATGTGTGTGTGTGTGTGTGTGAATTAATGATACATATGGGAATAAACACATGTTTAAAATATTATTCAGGTGTTAATAAAACAGTAGTCAGCGAAGTATAAACTGAACTATTAATTATATAAGTTAATAAATACACAAAATATCTTACGTCGGTAGCACGAGTCGGAGTTTCATGCGTTATGCTATCGTCAAGTGCCTATTCGGAAATCTATTAGGAAATGTACAGTTCATAATATTCACCTGATCATTGCGTAACTACATGAAACTATAAGTCGTGCCACTGAAGTAACACACACACACACATATATAACAACAAAATATTATATATATATATATATATATATATATATATATATAACAACAAAATTAAAGATGGAAGGCAGTAAAGACCATCCTCAAAAGCATTAAGCAGAGCAAAAATACACTTACAATTTTTTTGACACCGTATCACACTACCCGGGTTTCGACTGTTAGGTTTCTTCAGGCATAGATACAGAAAACCAATGGATGCTCGTAAGTAGCCAGGACTTAGTTCTTTAAATGCCTACATTTTGAAATTACTTTGCTTTTCGCGTTTAGTAATTCTCAATTTTTCTTCCTACCAAATCCTGCAGAAAATCCTGTACGATTGGTCACCCAGGTGTTCTGACATTACCACCCTGTGATTTTAAAGTCTGCTAAAGCAAACTAAGGAAGTACTTCAAGGGAGAATACCACTTTTTTTTTCCACCACTTTTTTAAATCTTATTGCATAAGGTTAAAAAGCTATTAAAAAGGTAAAAAAAGAAGGAAGAAAAGATGAGAAAATAAGATGAGAAATCAAGAAAAGGAAAAGAGAGAGGAAATGGAAATATACGAGGAAATAGAAAGTAAAGAGGAATATACGTGAGAAAGAACTGAGAGGAAAGAGCCAATGGAAACGGCTAAGAGAGAGAAATTTTAAATTTAGACAGGAAGTGAATTGTAGACAGATATTGATATCAGTTACATTGTGTCTAGGCTCAAATATTTTGACATTTAAAAAAAGGAATCATACTTCTAAAGTAAGACGAAAGAAAGATCTCCATAAATAAAAGTAACTGTTGATTTTTTAATAAAACGTATATTACTATCATTATTAAGTACCTGACGAGACATAGTTCTTTCAATGTCGAAACAAAATGTAGAATTTTGTAGTAGTTTGTAGTTTGGACATGTTCTAAAGTAATAATTAATAATGAATATTCATTGCTCAATTCATATTGAGCACTATTTTAAATTAATGTTTTGAACGTTGCAATTATTTTCTTCGTCCGGGCACATCGGTCACGGGTCCGGGCCGATCCGTGCAATCATAGTGAAAATCCGGGCAAGGAAAAATATCTTCGTCAGAAATCAAGCTAAACAATTCCCGAAGTAAGAAAGAAAGAAGGAAAGAAAGAAGGAAAGAAAGAAAGAAAGAAAGAAAGAAAGAAAGAAAGAAAGAAAAACGAAATAAACATCCGAATGAACGCAGTAAAAATCTGTTTGTTTATTTATAAATTTTGGGAGAAAAGACTGGTAAAACTCAGAAAGTCCGAACCCAGTTTCCTGCTTTCGTTCACGTTCTGTGCCTAATTTCCATTAAAATAGCCGAAAAAATCCGCAAAAATCAGTTTCTGGAAACGAATAACACTGATGACGTCATCATATTGTCACTTAATATATCCGGGCAATTTTCTTTGTGCCCGGTGTTTTTTTAGCATCAGCTACGGCCCTGTATATATATAAGTCAGTCAGTTAAATGCTATACGTGATACACGCTTTGGGCGATCCTGTCTCCATAGAGACATGACTGACTGGGCAGAAGATTATCCCGCAGTAGGTTGCCATTGCTTTCTGCGGTAGACGGGTTGTCAGCCAAGGCTATAGAACCCAATCTATCCTATTATTTAACTCAAAACTGGAGGCGGAGTAATATCTTTCCCAAGGGTTTTTGTGCGTAATTGAATGCAATGAATTCAACTGGAATTCGAACTCGGCTCCTCGATTTCTCGTTCCGAGCCGATATCCACTGCAACACCACTGCACATCCTGGAAGAAAAGAGTGAAAAAGTTTATATGTGACGTGTGTCGTCTGTTAGCACTTCATTGAACTGTGCTGAGGACGTTGTTGCAATTTAGCCAAATTTATCTATACTGTTTTTAACCTGTGAAAATTTCACGGTTTTATTCTGATGAAACTAAATTCTTAATTCAGTGATTAAATAAGCGCATGGCAAATTCTTTTGGAATAAAATATTCGAAGAAATTCTCTTATTGTATCATTAATTATTTGAACTTTACAACTTTGACGAAATATTGAACCGACAATCATAAGTATAAAGGTCTCTCTCTTCTTCGTTCATAACATTTCTCATTGTATGCATTCGTTCTCTATGTTTACAGATTGCTTGTCTCTTTTTAGATCGTAAGCGCTGTCGTCTGTTTCTCTGCCGTTCTCGTGTTGCCTCTTTTTGCTGTTTTATTTTTTCTTTCATTACAATGAGTTTCTTCAGAAATATAAAGCATTTATAAAATACATTTAATTTCATTCGTTACAGCAAAAGCGTGATACACGTAAGTGCCAAGGTAGCTATTACTGTATTATAATGTAAAGGCTAAGACTTGCTGTGTTGTTCACAGCGAGAATTGAAGGACCAATTGGGTAAAATAAATAAAAATAAACGGATGTAATGTGTATTTCTGACTTGAAGGAGCATCAAGATGACAACATTAAAGAAAGGCTTGAAATTATGATTTAAAACTGAAAAAAAACGCTATATGTACAATAATACTCTCTCTCTCTTTCTCTCTCTTTCTCTTTCTTTCTTTTATATTAGATGATAAAATATTTTACAGTAATTCCCGTTTCATTTTATATCTCCTATTCGACGTTTTCTTTCATATATCACGCGTGTTTGTGTGTACGTCGTCCGGCGTTCGTATGTTTTATCTATGATGTCTGACAGTGCGTTCATATCTTGTTCTAGAGCGTGATACACGTAGTGACTACGGTTTTAATATATAGATTCTTTTACTTCTTTCTTTCAGTCATCATTGTTATTAAATATCCCACATTTTCATAACAGAAATTCGGCAAAGAATGATTGAAAGAACCCGGATTTCTGTTGCTTCATGACTCTTCCTCATCCACTCTGAAGATACCTAGCATAAATCTTTAACATTTCGGCATTCAGGTTTATATATGCGACAAGATAACCCAAGTCAATTTCAAGAAGAAATTCGATCAACTGCGATATCTTCAGAAAGATGACAAAAAATAAGATATTGCCATATTCTACATACCGTATTATCTAACTATTTTCAGTTCATTGAAAATGAATCATATATATATATATATATATATATATATATATATATATATATGTATATATATATATGGGGGATTTATATTTTGCATATGTGGGGGTGAATTTATCTCTTGCATATTTCCTGTTTGTTTACGACTATTATATTTTTTTGAATCATTCACGCAATTTTGCGATCACGAAAATGAATGCAGTAAGCAAATCTGGATGACACCCGAGGCTCTTTTTTTTTTTTTATCGAAAAAGAGTTATTTATTTCGACTCGCTATTAAAGGCACCTTAGTTGTTCACGTGTTGCTTGTTATTCGTCGTCTCCAGAGCGATAGGTCAATTGGGAAGGTTGAATAAATATAGATGAGAATCTAATCTCTAAGATACTAGAGAGTTTGCTGTAAAAAAAAATAAGAAGCTATATGAGGAGAAGAAGAAGGGAAAAAAAAACAAATTTGCCTTCTTAGAAAATATGCACAAAATTTCAGTGCAGATCAATGCTGTGATTTTCAAAATAACCAATGATATTTTTGCAATATAATTTTGAATGCCGGCAACTTTTTCTGTGACGTACTATTTCTTTCTTTTTATCTATCTATCTATCTATCTATCTATCTATCTATCTATCTATATAAATATATATATATATATATATATATATTGATAGTTAGATATAGGTAGAGATATAAGCCTGTTCCCTCCATCTATTTATCTATATTTATATCTATCTACATACGCATGCATATATACGCGTATGCTTTTTCTCTTTCTTTCTCTCTTTTTATCTACCACTGTTTCTATCTATCTATCTATCTATCTATCTATCTATCTATCTATCTATCTATCTCGGTTTGTTGCTATCATTTCATTCATTTATTCCTAATTTCTTTCTTTTTATCTATGTATCTCAGTCTGCTTTCATCTATCTATCTATCTATCTATCTATCTATCTATCTATCTATCTATCTATCTATCTATCTACGTCTGTTACTTTTACTCATCCATTCTCTTTATTTCTTTCTTTATTTTTCTTTCTTCTTTCTTTCTTTCTATCTATCTATCTATCTATCTATCTATCTATCTATCTATCTATCTATCTATCTATCTCAGTCTTTTTCTATCAAGAAAAACATGACGCCAAATTTCTCCCTCCCTGATATAAACAAATGTAGACACACAACTTATTCTATCGTAACCAAATGCACCCTAATTTTAAAAAGGATGAAAAGCAATTAAAAAATAATCCTTGGTACATATCACCCAACAATCACCTAAATTTATCCTTAACCAAAATTGGTTTAAAACATCTACCTTCAGTATTACCTTACATCTTCTTCTTCTATGTGCCCTGTCCCTTCAGGACGTAGGCGATCATGGTTCTCCATGTCTCCCTATCCCTTGTGGCACTTAGTATGTTTGCTCCTATTACTCCTGGCAACCCCTGTTCTGTCATCCACCTGATCAGACCCTGCAAATATGTTATACGCTGCCTTCCTCTGTCTCGCTTTCCTTCTATCTGGCCAGTCTGTATCAGGTTCTCCAGGCTCTCCTTCCTCATTGCATGTCCCAGAAACTTCACTTGTCTCTTGCTGATTCTCAGTATCAGTTTCCTTTTTGTTGCCTTTCTTTCCAATACCTCATCGTTGCTTGCATGCTCAGTCCACAATATCCGTAGCATCCTTCTGTACAACCACATTTCGGCCGCTTCCAGTTTTGTCCTCATTTTCGATGATATTGTCCAGCATTCATTGCCGTATTGAAGAACTGACATCACATAGCAGTCCAGCACTCTTTTCTTTGTTTCTTTTTTTCTGTGTGTTAGTATTTTGCTCAACTTCTGGAACGCGTTTTTTGCCATGCCAATTCGCCTTCGGATCTCCGTGTCGCACTTTCCATCTCCTGTTAGAACACTTCCTAGGTATTTAAATTTTTGTACTTTCTTGATTCTGCAATTTCCCACCTGTATTTGGCATTTTGGGTTTTATCTTTTGCTGATGACCATGCACTCAGTTTTCTTAAAGTTTATTTGTAGTCCCTTTTTGTCACTCTCCACTGCTACTTTCTGTAGTTTCCTTTCCGTGTCCGCAATCAGCACTGTGTCGTCCGCTTTACCTTATGTTGTTCAAGTTGTGGCCTCCAATAACAAATCCTAGCGTGTCATCTAGAGTCCTCAAAATATTCTCGCTGTATAGGTTGAACAAATCCGGTGAAAAGACATATCCTTGTCTTACGCCTTTTTCTATCTTTGTGTATCTTCTGAGATCGTTACCTGTCCGTATGCAGGCCGTTTGCTGCCAGTAGAAATTCTTGATTATTCTTATGTCTTTCCCGAAAATGTCGAGGCTGCCTAGCATCTCCATAAATTCTTTGTGTCGTATCTTGTCGAATGCTTAGGTATAAGTCTTTCTTCATTTGTACTACTCTTTCAGAGAGCATCCTAATAATGAATATGGCGTTCCTTGTTCCAGTGTCTTTGACGAACCCGCACTGTTCCTGCCCTGACTCTGGCCTGATTCTGCTTCTCGATGTATTCATCAGGATTCTGACAATCAGTTTTATAATGTGACTCATTAAGTTGATAATTTTGTGTAGTTCGCACTGGTTTGCACCAGGTTTCTTCGGCAGTGCTATAAATATCGACTTGAATAGGTCGTCTGGTATTATTCCGCTGCTATAAATTTCGTTTATTATGTCGGTAATTTTTTCTACGCCATATTCTTCTAAGGCTGTCAGCAGCTCTATCACTATGTCATCTCGATCAGGTGCTTTGTTTCTGTTCATTTTGGCCATTGCAGCTTCCACTTCGGATTATATTATTTCCGGTCCATCCATCTCCTTGTGTATTCTCGATTGTTCTCTCTTGTCGCAAAAAGGATCCTTTATATATTCTTCCCATCGCTGGAGTATTTCCTCTTTCTCTAATATGATTGTCCCTTCATTGGATTTTATGCATCCTGTTGAGGAGCAGGTTTTTTGTCCTGTCAGTTCTCTTATCTCTTTATGCATCTCTGCTTTGTTGGTCCTGCACAGTCTCTCTACTGCGCATTTGTTGTTGAGCCATTCCCCTTTGGCTTGTCTAAAAAACGAGTGGATGACCGAAGAGATCCTCCACATGATGCAAAAGAGACAAAAAATAACGCCAAGACACGGAGCAGAGTATAAGAAACTTCACAGGGAGATAAGGAACAAATGCAGAAAAAGCCAAAGAGGAATGGCTCAACAACAAATGCGCTGAAGTGCCTTACATATCTTTCCTATTAAAAAAAAAAACAATGTTATCGACGAATTTTCATACCCCTGCGTGTTTACATATCCAACGCTAATAACCGAAAAAATACATTAAATACTTTGTAGCTATGGGGAGATGGTTAATGTTTCTTAATTCGACCTTGTGTCATACATAACTGAACTCCCTACAGCTTACAGGTTTATCAGAAGGTTATTATCGTTATCATCAGAAGGTTGGTTGTTGCCACGTTGGTATGAATGGATTTGTGTGGAAGAGTGTGGAATAGTGTCAGGAAAAAAATACACATTTTTCATGTTAAAATAGAAATTTATTAAAAATTAAAGAATAACAAGAATAGGTAATAGTTAATGTTCAATGAGAAACAAGTAATGAGTTAAAAGTATCAAGAGTTGAAGAAATGTTTGTAGTAGTAAATTGTTGGAAAGAGTTTCTGCGTACTTATGTATGTATTAGCGTTTGTTTGGTGGTAGGAATGTCTTCGAATAGAGAAGAAGAATTTAAAAAAATCAGCACATGAGAAGGAAGGAGAAAGAGGACAAATGCCCGGGTGACTTGAATCTTTTCTCGTTTCCTTTTAGCTTGTCGTCTCTGCTGCTTCCATCCTTTGACTGACTGGCGCTGATTTGATCAAAGACTTTATAGTCATTCTGATTTTTGCACTGGGTCGTTAAGTCCCTTTAGTCTTGTAAATCGCTTCCATTGGTTATAATATCGATTTAACATCTACCATTTCCTATCTAACACAACTTACAATGGACACAGACTCCGAGTCAATCACAGTTTGGCCTCTAACGCGTCGAAACAATGTGCAAGCCAAGCACACATCGATCAACATATCATGAGACAATTAACATGAGACAAGTACTAGTAGATAACAGCTAACATAACTAGCTATTTTAATAAAGATCCTACATTAAATGACATACCCTTCAATACTGGAGAAGTCATCTTGAACTGCAAAAGATAAAATTAAGGTGTACATATATCTTATTAGCTTAATAATACAAAAATAAAAATAAAAATAAAGTAAAATTAAATTAAAAATTAAATTAAATTAAAAAATAAACAAATGGCATTTTTGTGCGGCAATGTTCCCAATAGCGGTTACAGTGAAGCCACGCTAACCCATTCCGAACATTCAGCTCCCCGCAAAATAATGGTAGTGGCTGAGAAAATATTCGAAGAACTTGAATATAAAAATAACAAAATATGGACGTCGGATAGTTTATCGAAAACTTTGAACTCAATACTCAAACCCTTATGCGAAAATTGTAAAAATATCGTTAGAAATTAAACAAACAAACGGTTTGCCTATACTTCTGAGATGAAGATGTCTTTACGCTGTTCAGATTGTTGTCCACATCTTTACTGATATTTTTACGACATTTCGGGCGTTGTACCCTGTAGACTTCTTCAGATATAAGAATTTTTAAACTAATCCTTTATTTTGATCACATGGGTGTTTGTTGATATTAAGCGTTGGTTAGATCCAGTGACCTGACCCAAAGACTTGTAAGTCAATACAGTGTTACAGCACTGGTGGACAATTAACTTAGAAAGTTGAGTTAAAGGGAGATACTTATATGGCATCCGGAAGAAGCATCGCGAATGGAACCAGAATGATATAGCCCAATGATCGAAATAAAGAGTTCGGTTCAAAGTTCCAAGCATCTGAAGAAGACCGAAACGTACAAACGCCGAAACGTCCTAAATATGGCAATTAAGATATGGACAACAACACCAACAGTGAAAATAATGTACACAAATGGTACTTTTTAATCAAAATTGTTTGAATAAATACTTGCTTCCTAAATATAACACACACACACACACACACACACACACACATACACACAGTACTGTGCAAAAGTATTAGGACAAGAACTATTTTATCTTTTATGAAGAATCAAAATAAAGTTTAAAATCACCCCTGTCCTAAGACTTGCACACCATCAGTAGTCTGCAAAAGTATAAGGACAGGGGTGATTGTCCTAAAAACCTCACTGAAATTCAAATACAGGGTGAAAAACCAAATAAATTGCTAATAAGACACACTTTGGGAACAAATACAAGCTGCTTGGCAGGAGATACCATTAGATACATTGAAGGAGCTTGTGATGTCAATGTCTGACAGAATGAAGGTTGTGATCAAAGCAAAAGCCTATTATACTAAATATTAAATATATTTTGTAACAAGTATTTTCTTGTTAAAGCATTTGTTGAGTAAATCAAATAAAATTACTTTAATTGAATTGTTTATTTTCTGTCAATATGCCTCATAAGAGATAAAATAATTCTTGACCTAATACTTTTGCCCAGTACTATATATATATATATATATATATATATATTGCTTTAAAAGTTATAATTTTTATGTTACAGTGCATAATTAAGATAAATTATAAAAAAGAAAACAACCAGTTTCGCTCACGCTCGACTAAGTTTTATTTAATTTGAAGAAGGTTGGATCACTGTGTCGATCCAGGATGTTCTTTCCGCCTGAATCCATCCTGCATATATACAAGTCTACCATTCGACCCTGCATGGAGTACTGGTGCCATTTATGGTCAGGCGCCCCTGCCGCTCACCTCAGTGTTCTCGACAGGAGATTTAGTAACGTGATAGGTGCTGACTTGGCGGCTCGACTACAGCCACTTCCCCACCGACGAAATGTGGCCTCCCTTTTTCTGTTCTATAAATACTTTCATGGCTTCTGTTCCAGTGAACTAAAGTCACTGGTGCCTCCTCAACAGGCGTTTGCTCGTGCAACCAGATTGGCAACTAAGTCCCACCCATTCACAGTTAGGTTAGCCAAATGCAGACGACAATTCTACTCCTGCAGCTTCTTCTCTCGCACTTCCCGCCTGTGGAACTCGCTCCCATATTCTTGCTTTCCTGACGGCTACAACCTTCAGGAATTTAAATGCAAGGTCAATACTCATCTATTAACCACTTGACTCTAGTTCTTTCCCCACCCCGTATATCCTTTCCTTTCTCTCCACCTTTGAAACTGTCATCACACTTGTATTCCCATCCTTCTATTGCTCCTTTCTAACTGGTTCGTCTTCCTCTTCACTCTCTTCTAATTAATCTCTTTACACTTATGTAGCCCCCTGCATATCAGTGGCATTACCGCCTTGCTCGGGGTGAAATGATTAAAAAAAAAAAGAACTTTATGCAAAGTATAAGAATGTGAAAAATGAAATCGTCCATGATGGGAAAAGGGGAATAAGCTGCTAGAGACTGATTCCAGCAAGGCCCAGCGAATACAGAGTAAAAGACAAAGGAATTCGGAAAGAGAAAAAAAGTAAAAGAAAGAAATTCAGAGAGCTAAGGAGTGAGAAGAAGTGAAAGAAATTCAGAAAGAGAGAAAGCGAAAGACAGAAATAGAAAGAAATTTAGAGAAAGAACAAAAGAGAAAGAAATTCTAACAGAGAAAGAGAGAGGAAGAGAATTGAATTTGGGGGAGAGAGAGAGAGAGAGAGAGAGAGAGATTTTTTGTATACCTGTAACTATGCACTTGTATTTGGGAGAGTGAGAGAGAGAGAGAGAGAGAGAGAGAGAGAGTTTTTGTATACCTGTAACTATGAAATTGTATTTGGGAGAGTGAGAGAGAGAGAGAGGAGAGATAGTTTTTTGTATACCTGTAACTATGCACCTGTATTTGGGAGAGTGAGAGAGAGAGAGAGAGAGAGAGAGAGGAGAGAGAGTTTTTGTATACCTGTAACTATGCACCTGTATTTGGGAGAGTGAGAGAGAGAGAGAGAGAGAGAGAGAGAGTTTTTTGTATACCTGTAACTATGCACCTGTATTTGGGAGAGTGAGAGAGAGAGAGAGAGAGAGAGAGAGGAGAGAGAGTTTTTGTATACCTGTAACTATGCACCTGTATTTGGGAGAGTGAGAGAGAGAGAGAGAGAGAGGAGAGAGAGTTTTTTGTATACCTGTAACTATGCACCTGTATTTGGGAGAGTGAGAGAGAGAGAGAGAGAGAGAGAGAGGAGAGATAGTTTTTTGTATACCTGTAACTATGCACCTGTATTTGGGAGAGAGAGAGAGAGGAGAGAGAGTTTTTTGTATACCTGTAACTATGCACCTGTATTTGGGAGAGTGAGAGAGGAGAGATAGTTTTTTGTATACCTGTAACTATGCACCTGTATTTGGGAGAGTGAGAGAGAGAGAGAGAGAGAGAGAGAGAGAGAGAGAGAGAGAGTTTTTTGTATACCTGTAACTATGCACCTGTATTTGGGAGAGTGAGAGAGGAGAGATAGTTTTTTGTATACCTGTAACTATGCACCTGTATTTGGGAGAGTGAGAGAGAGAGAGAGAGAGAGAGAGAGAGAGAGAGAGAGTTTTTTGTATACCTGTAACTATGCACCTGTATTTGGGTAAGTGAGAGAGAGAGAGAGAGGAGAGAGAGTTTTTTGTATACCTGTAACTATGCACCTGTATTTGGGAGAGTGAGAGAGAGAGAGAGGAGAGAGAGTTTTTTGTATACCTGTAACTATGCACCTGTATTTGGGAGAGTGAGAGAGAGAGAGAGGAGAGAGAGTTTTTTGTATACCTGTAACTATGCACCTGTATTTGGGAGAGTGAGAGTGAGAGAGAGAGAGAGAGAGAGAGGAGAGAGTTTTTTGTATACCTGTAACTATGCACCTGCATTTCTGTGTGCATCCCCATCGTTTATTATTGTGCATAATTCGGTCTCAGATTTTACAGAACAGTATCAATTTTTAAGGATTTTTTCTGTGAGTAGAGAAGCAAATGCCAATTCTGGCATGTCTCCGACGCCCTCTGCTTTGTGGAAAGTAAAAATACTGTTTACCGTTCGTATCCTAAGGTCCCTGGGGTTATTATTCCTATCTGTAAACCACAATCGATTGAACTGAGTTTCTTGTCCGTTTCACCGTGATATCGATTAGTGTTATGATTTTCGTGGAGGAAATAACACCTTATACATATACTAAGTTTACACGAGGACGAGAAATGCTAGCAGCAAAAAATAAATAAAATAAATGAATAAATAAATAAAATAAAAGACAAATAAATAAGTCTCATAATATCAGGCAAACTTACCTCTGTAAAAGAAAGAATATAAAAAAAAAAAAACTAAAAAACAATGGCATCAAACTTTTGTATATTCACCAAACTTAGAATTTATCACAACTTGGCTGATACTGTCCACGTGATTTTCTCAACTACATCATCTACCGTATGATATTTACGAAGGTAGGAGAACAAGGAAATCTCTCTTAAAGCCCATCTCTCGCAGTAGAGCGTAGGCCATCGACGACTTCTCGCGATCGACGAGGTCATGGACGCTTCTGTAACGTGTCTTTTTACAGGTAGGGGTGTTGACCCTACGCAAAACGTTTTATCCTCTGGTCGAGGCGACTTAAATGACAAGACATAAGATTTTCTCGCAGGAGGTTTTGTTGTGGACCTTCGTCGCCAATTTGTTGTGGAATTGTGGCGAAACTTCGCCACAAAGTCGTGGTGACCGGTTTTTGACGGAAGTAAGACACGGAAGAAGGTAGGTACAAAACAGTGTGTTAGTATAATAAGAAACAGGATATTCAAAAAAAAGTGTTAATAATCTTCTTCTTCTATGTGCCCTGTCCCTTCAGGACGTAGGCGATCATGGATCTCCACGTTTCCCTATCCCTTGTGGCTCTTAGTATGTTTGCTCCTGTTGCTCCTGGCAACGCCCGTTCCGTCATCCACCTGATCAGACCCTGCAAATATGTTATCCGCTGCCTTCCTCTGTCTCTCCTTCCTTCTATCTGTCCAGTCAGTATCAGGTTCTCCAGGCTCTCCTTCCTCATTGCATGTCCCAGGAACTTCAGTTGTCTCTTCCTGATGCTCAGCATCAATTTCCTTTTTGTTGCCATTCTTTCTAACACTTCGTCGTTGCTCGTATGCTCAGTCCACGATATCCGTAGCATCCTTCTGCAGAACCACATTTCGGCCGCTTCCAGTGTTAATAATAAGTAACTAAAAATAATTAAGTCCGAAGGTATTATTACGCTGCTTATAACCTGACTAGTAGATGTCGTCAACTGACTTGTGAACTGCCTTCGTTAACAGCTCCTTGTTCACTGCTCTCGTTAGCTGCTCTTCGGAAGTTACTCATTAATTACTTATACCAAGAGGAAAAGTCCATTCCTCGTAGGAGGGCACCATTACAAGGTTCTTTTTTTTTTGGTGGACTGATTGATTAGTAAAACTATAAAATTCAGACTGTCCTGCTATTCATAGCTGGAGGGAGAAGACAGATTAATACTTTTCCCAAGGGCATTTGCGTGAAAGTGACTGCAACGCATTTAACT
Organism: Ascarosepion bandense; assembly: GCA_037127315.1. Taxonomy (NCBI): domain Eukaryota; kingdom Metazoa; phylum Mollusca; class Cephalopoda; order Sepiida; family Sepiidae; genus Ascarosepion; species Ascarosepion bandense. Next base: position 172,390 of record JBBBDQ010028653.1, on the reverse strand, counting down.
GGAATTCGAACTTGGTTCTTTAATTTCTCATTCCGAGCCGATATCCACTGCACCACAAACCCACACCAAACAACAAAAAAGGTAGTTATAAAAGATGGGCTACAGTATCAGCGGACAATCTCCAGAGAATTACGTCTCGAAATAATGAGGTTAACATTTTCTATAACGATTGGATTCTGTAGCTTTGGTTGGCAACCAGCCTACTGCAGAAAATAATGGCAACCTACTGCGGGAAAATGTTCTGTCTAGTCAATCATGTCCAAGCGTGTATCACATAACTGATGGCCATAGAAAACAACTTTGAGTGAAATTAACAATAAGAATATTACAATAAAGAGGCATTGAAAAAGAATGTAGTGGAAAGAGAAGTAATATTAACAAGAGCACTCAAAGACCGCATGCCTCCGACAAGGCAATACCGATAGCATCTCAGCGTTTAGCAAGTAACGATTATTAAAATAATAGCTGCAATTAACTTGACCGTTCTCAAGACTGAAAATACTAAAGATTAACTCGATAGCTCTTAAAAGATACAAAAAATAGTAGTAAAAAGCGGAAAATTAAACCTGAAACTATATCGCGTACCGGATCAGATCCAAAATCTAATCAGTCCGTGCCATTCATAAGGCACATCATTCCTGAAAGTATGATCCGAATCTATACATCGAGTTTTGTTCAAGAGAGCCAAACAAACAGACAGACAAACTCGACCAAAAACAATATATTCGCCTTCACGCCGAGGTAATAATGCAAAGTGCTTATTGTTGAGGTTAATTCAGGTGACTGGTGATATCGGTTCCTTTATTCTTTTACAAGCATAGACAAGACAGAGATGATTAACGGCTGGTCGTCAATAGATCTTTACCGATATTCCTGCGGATACAGAAACACAACGTATGAGCAAATGATTGGCAGAGTGTGAGTTCACTTGAGACGGACGGACGGAGACTAGCCAAAGTAAGGGTGACATTCAGCGAAGCACGCAAATGTGTCCCAATCAGTACAGTTGTGACATTGAAAAGTGTTATGGTGAAACACACCTATTCCTCAGATAATGGACTCTCCCTCTTATATTAATAAGAGTTAACATGAAGTTCTTGAGAAGTTCTTGGGAATTTCATAGGAGTTCTTTAGACTTCTATTAGAGTTCAGACGAACTTCTAGGCAGTTGATATTAGTCGGCAGTTAGCCGAATACTAAAGAGTCAGCTTTCAGTGGAAGATTACCAAGTTCCTAACATTTTGGGTACGTCAAGTCGATTAGTAACCGACATAGCACGATTATAACCTTCAGTGCGATAAATTACTCCACAACAAAAACATTATTAGAGGAGAATCCTTTGCCATTACGGGCAATACCTCTCAACAAGCAAGGAGACCATTGCCAAAATTTCAATGGGAAACCATGCGATATACACCTAATAGATCTTCTGGTATTTTCATACTTTAGTCAGTTAAGTTCCATATGTAATACACGCTTTGGGCGATCATGTCTCCAAAGAGACTTGACTGACTAGGCAGAAGATTATCCCTCAGTAGGTTGTCATTGCTTTCTGAAGCAGACTGGTTGCCAGCCAAGGCTATAGAACCCAATCTGTCCTATTATTTAACCTATTTAACCTATAACTGGAGAGAAGAGTCGGATTAATATCTCTCCCAAAGGTATTTATGCGTAAGTGAATGCAAGAAATTCAACCGGAATTCGAACTCGGCTCCCCGATTTGTCATTCCGAGTCGATATCCATTGTACCACAACGCACATCCACTACTAGATTGTTATGTGATATCTGATGAAAGAAGGACTGGAAGCAAAAGAAATATGGTTATACAGAAGGATGCTGAGGATGCCATGAACCGAACATTTGAGCAGCAACAAGATTTTGGAGATGATGGAAACGAAAAGGAAAGTTATACTTAAAATCAAGAAGGGGCAGATGAAGTTTCTGGGACATAATGAGGAAGGAATGCTTAGAGAATCTAATACTTTATATATAGGGAAAGAGAGATAAGACAAATCAAGTCGTGGCATACTTGAAGGACTTGAGCAAGTGGATTAGGGAACAAGGTTTGGGAGAAATACCAAGAGAAAAACTGTTAAGAGCTACATGGTATAAAGAGTTGTCGAAGCCCAGGATCGCCTACCACCTGAAGATAGAAAAAAAAACCCAAAAGAAACCTACAAAAATCTCAATATTTACATTATCCAGATTATTGGCCTCATCTTTGTTACCATTTGTACGACATTTCGGTGGTTGTACGCTCCGGCCTTCGTCAGATGCTAGTAATTTTGAACTGAACTCTTTAATATAATCACTGGGGTATATGATCTCCATTCCTTGCGTAAAGCCTCTTCTGTTAGTCATGAGTTATCTTCCTCTAACCTCGTAAGATACAAAATTTGCCTGGAATAAGCGTGGTTTAAATGGCATTTTTACTAAAAACTAATAAACAAGCGATTTCGTCCTAGCCATATCAAGTTTATTTCACGAAAAAGAGACATGTAAAATAAAAAATGATTAATGGGGCAGAGAGAAATTCAAGGAAAACTAGAGTCCAATAACATTCAAACCAATCGAGCAATTCCTCTTTTTACACAGGGATGGCTTGCGGGATTTGATGTATAAAGACTGTAAAAACCTCTAAATGATATAAAAATGAACTGCTCCGATGAACTTAGATCACTGGTGCCGCCTAAGCACGAATTTACACGAGATACTAGATTAGCGACTAGGTCCCACCCTTTTAAAGTTAAACAGATAAGATGTAACCGTAAATTCTACTCCAACAGCTTCTTTTCTCGCGCTTCCCGCCTGTGGAACTCCCTTCCACAAGTCTGCTTTCCCGACAGCTACAATCTCCAGGTGTTTAAATGTAGGGTCAATAGACACCTCCTATCACACTAACTTCCAATTATTCTCCCAATACTCTCATCAACCCAACCCTCATTCTTGGTATCCTTACCCGCCTATCACCCACCCTCTGACATTTCCTATATTTAACCATTTTCGGTATCCTTACCCGCCTATCACCCACCTTCGGACATTTACTATATTTAATCATTCTCGGTATCCTTACCCGCCTATCACCCACCCTCTAACATTTCCTATATTTAACCATTCTCGGTATCCCTACCCGCCTATCACCCACCCTCTGAAAATTCCTATATTTATCCATTCTCGGTATCCCTACCCGCCTATCACCCACCCTCTGACATTTCCTATATTTAACCATTCTCGGTATCCCTACCCGCCTATCACCCACCCTCTGACATTTCCTATATTTAACCATTCTCGGTATCCCTACCCGCCTTCTACCCACTCTCTAACATTTCCTACATTTAACCATTCTCGGTATCCCTACTCACCTATCACCCACCTTCTTAAATTTCCTATATTTAACCATCCTTTCTCCACTCTATCTATCCCCCTGCGCAGTAGTGGCAGTGACATGCCTTGCTCTGGGTGAAACGCTTATAAAAAAAAGTAGGATCTTGATAAAATACTCAAAAACTGTTGAGTGATACAGGTATTCATAGATATTGATTGTCTGCTTAGCCGCTATGCGCGATGCACGCGTGGCTGACCATACTCCATCTCCGACGCAATCGAAGTAGCTATCTTTGGTTCTTTGTTTGCGATTCTGTAGCGTCAGTCCAAAGGGTTCAAAGAAATGTGCTATTTGCTAAAACACATTGGCTCCACTAGCGGAAAGTTCTTTTTGGCCATTAATCTGAAGAAAGTGTTAGTACCCGTATTTCGAATGCTAATTCTCTGGGGATACACTGAATTGCGTGATGCGCACTTTCTAACCCCCAGTCAAAATAAATTTAATCTTTATTTTTTTGAACGTATTTTTGTAAATATCTATGGATGTGTGTTTGTGGTGCAGTGGATATCAGCTCGAAACGGGAAATCCAAGAGCCGAGTTCAAAATCTAGATTCAATTCGTTGCTTTCTCTTAGACGCAAATACCCTTGGGAAAGGTATTAATGGGTCTCTTCCCTCCAGCTATGGGTTAAATAACAAGAAATATTGGGCTCTATAGCTTTGGCTGGCAACCAGTCTACCACAAAAAGTAATGACAACCTATTATGGGATAATCTTCTGCCCGGCCAGTCATGTCACTTTCGTGACATGATCGCCCAAAGCGTGTATTACAAATGGAACTTAACTGACTAAAATAGGAAAAGTAGGAACTTGGTAATCTTCCACTGAAAGTTGACTTATTAGTATTCGGCTAACTGCCAACTAATATCAACTGCCTAGTAGTTCTACTGAACTCCAATAGAAGTCTAAAGAACTCCTATGAAATTCCCAAGAACTTCTCAAGAACTTCATGTTAACTCTTATTAATATAAGAGTGAGAGTCCATTATCTGAGGAATAGGTGTGTTTCACCATAACACTTTTCAATGTCACAACTGTACTGATTGGGACACATTTGTGTGCTTCGCTGAATGTCACCCTTACTTTGGCCAGTTTCCGTCCGTCGAACTCACACTCTGCCAATCATTCGCTCATACGTTGTGTTTCTGTATCCGCAGAAATATCGGTAAAGATCTATTGACGACCAGCCGTTAATCCTCTGTCTTGGCTATGCTTGTAAAAGACTAAAGGAACCGATATCACCAGTAACCTGAATAAAAAAAAAAAGTAATGACAACCTACTGCAGGAAAATCTTCTGCCCGGTTAGTTATGTCCCTTTCGAGACATGATCGCCCAAGTGTGTATCATGTTTGATACTTAACTAACTTGGAAATATCTTACGGTGTATGAAGAAGTTGGAGAAATCAAATTGATAGCACTGGTAATTTTGGTAAAGATTCAGAATTTTTTACTGATGCGCTTATTTTGTTCAAGCATAGTTCGCATGAGTTCAAGAATTTCTTTTTATTCCTTTGGCATCTGTTTCTTTTTCTCTGGATAACTTAACATATGCATAAGCTGCTATTTCCTCCATGAAAACCATAAAGCTAATCGATATCACAGTGAAATGGACAGCAAACTCGATTCGATCGACTGGGGATTACTGATAGGAATAATAGCCCCAGGGACTTTGGGATAGAAATGGTAAAGAGTATCTTTTCTTTCTACAAAGCAGAGGACGCCAGGGATCTTCTAGGATTAGCAGTTGCCTGCGTACACATAGAAAAAATCCTCAAAAATAGATATCATCCCCTTAAAACTGTTGTAGAGAATGTCATTTTTAATTATTTAATTCGCTCCGTGATGTGCATTACTGACCTTTCGCCCGCTTCCCTTTAATCCGAATCTGTAACGCAACTTGTACTTGCGGAGGTATTCAACCTGAACGGCATGAGCCAGGTTCTTCCCTAGAAGTTTTATAGGACTTTCCCTCTCCACGAGTGGTCCCCAATCAAATGTACGATGAAAATTTTCCAGTACATAAAGTGGTAGGATGACTCTCTAGGAGAGAAAATTCTCAAGCAAGCAATAACAGCTAATTCAATAAATGAACCATGCTTCCTTTGTCTTCAAGAAAAAATTGAAATCAATAAATACATGAATAGCCACAAACTTTTAAACCAGAGGAATGAAACCACAGTAAACTGCAAACAAATTAAAGAACTAACCTTACAATCATGCAAAAGCCAAAACTACGATCCCCTAGAGACGATAAACCTTTATAGTACTAACAACACTCTTACATCAGCTTTTACCTATTACACACCACAAACTATAATCCAATTTAAAGTTTTATAGAAAAAAGTGATTTCCTGAATTCAAAATTAAGGTTAAATATGCAAAATTAAATTAATTATAAAAACTGTGCTTCAATACAAAAATATATAGTTCTACAAATAAACATAAAGGACAATTTCAATCCTATCCCTTCCCACCCTTTACACCTCCTTAATCTCCCCCTCTAATAAACCCAAAGAATAAAGGCTGCCAGGCAGCCATAAAACATATAACTATCTTCTAATGTTAAATCTGTCTACAAAATTCCCGACACTTTCATTAATCAGATATATCCCCTACCCAACCCCACTATCTTCAAAATTCTAACGGACAATTTACAAGACTTAGTCCCTTATTGATAACCCTCACCAACATCCCACACACAACTTGCCAAATATCAGAAAAGAGGCCTTCCATTCCTTTCCACACCACCTGATGAGACATTGTAAGTTCAATGTCGAAACAAAATGTACAATTTGTAGTGGATATCTATAAAAAAAAATTGTACATGTTCTAAAATATAATTTATAATAAATATTCGCAGTTCTATAATATATATCGAGTACTGTTTTAAAATAATGTTTTGGACGTTGTAAATTTTTCATCGTTTCTTATTCACTCGGATATATATATAGATAATTGACAATCTAATTTCGCTGAACTTTCCATCAGGAATTAGTCAACGTCATTTTAAATAAATATTTTCTGTTTTTGCAATATAAGACGAAGAGAGAAATAGAGATGAAAGGAAACAGAGATTGCAAGAGAAAGAGTGACAGAGATACAGAGTAGAAAACAAAGGAATTCAGAAACAGAAAAAAAGAAAAAGAAAGAAATTCAGAGAACGAAAGAGTGAGAGGAACTGAAAGAAATTCAGAGAGAGAGAGAAAGAGAGAGCGAGGAATGAAAGAAATTCAGAAAGAGAGAAAGAGAAAGACAGAAATAGAATGAAATTCAGAGAAAAAACAAAAGAGATAGAAATATAGAAATTCAAACAGAGAAAGAAAGAGAGAGGAAGAGAATTGAATTTGGGAGAGAGAGAGAGAGAGAGAGAGAGAGAGAGAGAGAGAGAGAGAGTTTTTTGTATACCTGTAACTATGCACCTGTATTTCTGTGTGCATCCCCATCGTTTATTACTGTGCATAATTCGGTCTCAGGTTTTACAGAATATTATCAAAATTTTCGAGCAGCAGATTTCCAGTTCTTACTGCAGTTGATTGGTTGCCAATCAAGGCTATAGAACGCAGTCTGCTTTGCTATTTATCCATATCTGGGTAGAAGAAGAGATCTATTCATACCTTTTACAAAGGTATTAGTACATAAGTAAATGTAAAGAATTTGACTAGAATTCGAACTCGGCTTTACCCATTTTAATTGGCCTTGTGCCGCATCATCCTCGGGCTTCTGCCAATGTGGGGAGGATTTAAATAACTCGACCTCGGCTATTTACTCCACCGTGCCTCTAACGCCACAGAACGTAATGATATTATAACCCTTTTCGGATTATATGAACTAGAAATCGAAACTGTATTTCTCTAATAACCTTCTTCTCACTTTGTCTCCTCTCAAAACTTCCTAGTTGGTCACCCTTTCCAGGTTATGATATCCGGAGAATTATTCTTAGAAAGAAAATTTTCTATGGATTCAATAATCTTCTTAATTTCTGTGTTCAAGGTCCAGGCTTCGTATCCATAGCGCAGTGTTGACCGTATGCATCAGTTGAACAGAAGAAGCATCAGATTCATAGAGAGGTTTCTATTGACAAGAATGGGATGCATCTTCTGACATTCGTTTACGGAACGCCGTCTTAAATCTCGCATCTTTTGGAATTTCGCTATCGAGATAATTAAAACGCTTTACTCTCTCGACAAATTTATTACCGATTTGAGACAACTATTTACAGTAATTACATTGTCCAGACGGTTGTCCTAACCTTTGTTGCCATATTCAAGACGTTTCGGTCGTTGTACACTCCGGCCTTTTTCAGAATCTGTCTATATTTCTGAAATGAAGAACAGTAATTCTTTACACTATTTACATTGTTCAGACTGGTCTACATCAGCCTTTGAGATTTGAATTAGAAATCAGTCGTCCGGTGGTCGAGAGCGAGGGAAAATTTACTCGCCCCAAAATAATTTCACTTGACCGACTCCATTTTCTTAATAGTCACCTTACGTAAACATAGCGTGAATTGTTGACGGATAACAAAAAATGAAATATTAATTAAAATTTCGAACGTGTTAGAAAGGATTTTAAAATTTTTGAAAAATAATAACAAAATGTGATCTTTCCTCTTAATAATAGCATAAACATTTTGATGATAAAACTTTGTTTTTATTAAGTTTAAGCCCTTTTAGCATCATGATATGCTGGTTTTTTGTTTGTTTTTTTTGCAATTGAGTGGAGGTATCTAAGTTCGTAATTTTTTCTTCTGTTTGACTCCAACGTCCATCTCATAGATGATAAAAAATAACAAATCTGATTTTCTCAACGATTTTCTATAAAATGATTACTTGTATCATTTGTTTTTCGGTGCATAGTTGAAAGAAGTATGTGTATTTTTGTTTCTTTCAAATGTTCGTTTTTACATTTCGTAAGCGGGAAGGAAATATAGATGTTGAGTCAAGGAAAATACTTTTCCAAATGAGTTTCTAAAGATCTGTGAGCGTCTTTAATCTGAGCGACAGAGACATTTTGACTCCACTCCGGAAGCGTTAATTAAACGAATGTTTACAATGACCGCGACGATAAAAGCGAGTCAGGAGCTAGTCAGTCTAAATTCCATTTGTCAGATCTTGCTTTGATGATTGTGGCATGTCACTGTCTTTTGTTTAACCACACATTTTGACGTAAATCAGGTGTCATGCATAAGACCAAAGAGGTCAATAATGTCATCGTAGGTCATTCTAAGTAAATTGGGAATTTTCAATAGCATACTTTTGGGTTGTAAAAGGAATCAGATTTCCTTTTTCTATATTTGATGGGACACGTTTAAATTCCGAGATTTTTAATCGACCGCGGGCTCGTAAAGCAATATACTTTAATCGCCCAATTAAGTTTTTAATCGACTGAGTCGATCGGGCGAGTGAAATCCCAAAGGCTGGTCTACATCCTTGTGGCCATATTCACAACATTTTGTCTGTTTTTTCCTCCGAAGTTCTTCATGTGACCTGAATTTCGAACTGAACTCTTTATTTCGTTCTCCGGCGTAAGTTGTTGTAGTTCCAAGAGTCATGCCTCTTCCAGATGGCTCAGTATCAATTATCTCCCTTCTCTATTTATTTGTTAATTTCTAATGTAGCCAGGGATTGCACTCACATCTCTTTAGGTCAAGTCACTTGCTCTAACTGAGACTTTTACCCACTATGCCATGTGTCCTTGTTTCGGCCGTTGTACGCTCTGGCCTTCTTCAGTTGATGATTATTTCGTACTGAACCTTTTATTTTGTTCGCCGGGGTATTTTATTCTAGTTCCATGAGCCATGCCTCATCTATGTTTTAGAATCAGTTATCCCCCTTTAATTCAACACTCTAAGTTATTTTGTTCACCTCTGCTGTTGCCAGGTATGGGACTCACAACTTTTTGGGTCAAGTCCGTGAATTCAACCAACACTTTTATTACCTGGGCCATGTGTCCTTGTGTAAATAATTACAATACCTCATCTCAGAAATACAGACATATATTGAGAGCAGTAATGTCGTAAACACTCGGTTCTCCCGGAATTCTAAAGATTGTCAATCAAGTCTAGACACATTGCCAAAAATGAATATTTTCAAAAAAATAAAATTCAGCATTTTATTAAACTTGAATAATAAGAAATAAAATATTCAATGTAATTTTCATAATTTGTGACTGCGAAAATTGATGCGCCTTGCAAGATTTACGTGAATTTGATGCAATTTACTCTTCATGCATTCAATCAAGTGTGTTGCATCTGTGATTGTCATTGCGTAGACCTTTTCCTTTTGCAAAATTCCAGAAACAGAAATTGATTCATTCTTCTTTCGACTCAACCCTGTTTAACGCTTTTGAAGGGCAAAAAAATATAGCAAACGAGATTTCCTAGGTGTGGTCTCTAGACTTTAGGGACACCCAGTATAAATGGTATCATCACTTTTCGAAAATACCTTGATGTTGACGGAACTTATTTCAAGAAATAAATCATCTTCATTTTAATCATTTTCCTACAGTCATCTAGAGATTTATACAAATAAAAATATTGTTTTATGCAAATATTAATGTTTTTAAATTTAATATTTTTTGACAGACAGAATTGAAAATACCCTTTTTTTTTACTGGTATGGAGTTAGATAAATAGAGAAAGAGAGAGAGAGAGAGTGTGTGTGTGTGTGTGTGTGAAATGAAAGAAACGTGACAGAAAATGGTATAAGCAGATTAAATAGGATCCAAATCCACAAATTTCAATTAGAATTTGAGAAAATAAAAGCAATGATGGAATTTTACCTGACTACTCAAAAATCTATTAATGATTCTATTTGAATATTTAAATTGTCTTAATATATAAAATAAAGCCATTTGATAAAATCAGCGAAAAATACAGCTATGAGAAGAATATGTTAGCATAGAACTTATGGTTACAACTAGCTATTTCAATTGTAAAATGATGAGATCTTTGGAAGTGAATAGAGGCGATATGCCAGATTATGACCAGTAGCATTGTAGATTCTTTGGATTTATCAAAACTCTAAATATATACCAAGAGCCCTAGACCAGATGTGGCAGAAATATTCAAAGCAAGGACGAATAGTAGACTTATATATATATGAGATAGATTCAGGAGAGAGAAAAAATGTTTAGCAAGTCACAGGGAACCAACTTAACAATTGACTCAATATAATGTTTCCATTTCATGTCAACGGAAACAACAAAATTTGATCTTTCCTCTTAATAATAGCATAAACATTTTGATGATAAAACTTTGTTTTTATTAAGTTTAAACCCTTTTAACATCATGATATGCTGTTAATTTTTTTTTTTTTGGCAATTGAGTGGAGGTATATAAGTTCGTAATTTTTTTCTTCTGTTTGACTCCAACCTCCATCTCATAGATGATAAAAATATTTCTCCTTCATGTCAACGGAAACAATTTATACGATAAGTCGCGAGTCACATTCCAATAGGTTAGCATCAGCCATAGCGATGGAAGGTAAAAAGGGTTCTCTCAGGGAACAATTTAGAAATCAACAAGTCATTCTTTGCTCCAGCTAACAGCAGAGTGTATGTTAATTTTTAGATCAGCTGCAAATTTAACCTCATCGAACCGATGCGACACTTTACTAAGACAAGAGTAAGTAGATGCCGATTTCAGAACAGATGAATTCAGAAAATTCATTTATGAAAATTAGGAACAGTGTAAGACCACCTGATCGTGCGTTGTGGTGCAATAGATATTGGCTTTGAATGAGAAATTAGGGATCCGAGTTCAAATTCCATTTGAATTCGTTGCATTCACGTACGCGCAAATACCCTTGGGAAATGTATTAATCCGTCTATTCCTTCCAGTTATGGGTTAAATAACAGGACAGACTGGGTTCTATAGCCTTGGCCGGCAATCAGTCTACCGGAGAATGTAATGGTAACCTACTGCGGGATAATCTTCTGCGCAGTCAGTCATGTCTCTTTGGAGACATGATCGCCCAAGCGTGTATCACGTATGGCACTTAACTGACTGACTGAATATAATAGCTGGAAATATAATTAAGGCTTCTACTGGGCATAAAGTGGGGGATCGGTTTTCTATTGTTATGACGTAATGAATTGATCCCCTACTAATTACTAATTAATAATATAATACATCTCTTCTCCCTCTAGCTATAAATCAAATAACAGGACAGGTTAGGTTCTATAGCCTTGGCTGGCAACCAGTCTACCGGAGAAAGTAATGGCAACCTACTGCGGGATAATCTTCTTCCCAGTCAGTTCTGCCTCTTTGGAGACATGATCGCCCAAGCGTGTATAACGTATGGTACGTAACTGATTGATCATGTAATCTATTACTATGTACAGCATAGTCGTGTCATGATCATAGCCAGCCGTTTGCAGAAATCCCGATAACAAGGCTAGCAAAATTAAGAAACGCTTTTATAATACATTTCAGGCCGTAAGCAATTAATTATTGTTTAAACCCAGATTAAAGTCAGTTTAAATTCGGTAATTTGCGTAAAATAATGTGTCAGCGAAGTGTATTTTATTTTTGGAAGATTTTTTTTTAACCGAGAATTGGCTTCGGTTTACAAAATGTGTCCATCGTTGAAAAATGGCCGTAAAATTGAATTTCTTTTTAATCCAAAAACTTTCAAATTCAGATCAATATAATTTCGGTTTGAAATATACCAGGGTATTTTGCTTACTGAAACTAGTAAATTTAATCTCTTGGTTTTCAATTAAAGCTAAAATTAAAGCTTCGGAAAACTTTTTATTTTTAAAAATTTAATTTAACTATCAAAATGAGTGGAGGCACCTAATCTATATATTTCTTTTCTAACGACGCGATTATTTACGATAAATGTTTTTTTATGAAAGTGTGTGAACCTACGACAACGAACAACATAGGAAAATCCACCAATTGATCTGGAGCGTCATATACCGCTCGAACCTGAATAATTCTATAGTCTAATCAAAGTAAAATGAAGCCTTTATCACCCAATTTTTGATTCTACATAAATATCCATATCTGGTCTGAAAGTTTATCATAATGTCAACAATGTAAACATACAAATTACGGAAAGCACTGAAGATTTAAATATGTCGGTTGTTGAAACTATTTCATTAATCTTTGAAACTTTCCGTAACACACACACACGCGCGCGTGCGCACACACACACACACACATATATATATATATATATATATATATATATATATATATAAAAGAAAAATTAACACGTCATTTAAATTGGTTATAAATTATAATTCATTTCAATTACCTTAATTAGCTCAGTTTATCAGACCACACAATATTCCTTCCATTTGCTACAAAAAGTTTTGCCGAAATAAGCATTTTCTTTAGCTGAAGAGAAAAATTAAAAAATAAAAAATAAAAAAATAAGAAGAATGAAAAAAAAGAGAAAAAGGAAAATAGAGTCAAGACAGAGGCATTGGCGTCAGATCAGCTGAGGGTATTCAGACCAGTCGTGAAGAAAAAATGTATGAATTGTATATGCTTCTAAACCTATTGGGGGTTTGAGATTACCCTATAATCTTCCATTCAATTCAATCTTCAATCAGATGCAATTTATGCTGAGACGAAAAGATTAAAAGTATCCAATTCAGAGAATTTACCCAATTATTAAATCAGAGAAATGAAATAATTTCCAAATGCGGCTATAAAAATAAATTTAAACTCTCTAAAACAAAATCTTAGAATCGCCCCTGTTCCGACACACTTGCCAGCTCTTTCACATTTGTGTAGATCATTCGTTGGAGAATTTTACAGACTGAAGAAATGAGGATAAAGATCTACCATAAAATGGGTTGACATGCCAATCTAAGTACAAAATTCTATAGAAGCAACTTAATATTTTATATTAAGTTGATCTTGTTTGATTATCCTCGCCGTTTACGGACTGTACATCTAGACCTATATATATATATATATATATATATATATATATATATATATATGTATAATCAATAAATATACATATGGATACACACGGCGCAAGTACATGCACGTATATTAATATTTTTCTGATGTTAATAAAACAGTGCTCCATGTAATATAAACATCTATAATTTAATATATTTATAAATATACATATTTTCATGTCTATAGAACAACTCGGAATTTCATGCACTTTGCAATCATCAGGTGCATATTATGAACTCATGCGTCACGTGATGTAAGCAAACCCTCTCCACAGACGCTCTCGCGAAATACGTTTCTAATTTGAATTTTAAAATCATTTGTTTCTGGTGAAGGACCGAGGACGGACTGAAATATAAATTATAATAATAGAAATAAACAAATACTGTCAAAAAATACATTTTTAAACTCACAACGTTTTAATAATTTTTCCTATATATATATATATATATATATATATATATATATAATCCACAGACAATCCTGTTTCGCTGTATCACAATATTATCTGTACGGTTAGACATCCGATTGCTTTTGGCCAGGTCTGAAACCCGACCAAACTGAAATCACTCGGCAATTCTGAACTATGGGTGCTCAGTAGAGGTAGGTGGACTTTAGCGTGTTATAAACACACGGCAATAGACGAAAGTGTTCAAATTCATTACTGAATGAACGATGTGTATATATAGCGATATATATATTTATATGTGTGTGTGTGTGTGCGCGTGTGTGTGTGTGTATGTGTATAACGATATATATATATAGATGTGCATATATAACAATCTAAATCGATAAACAGACAGATAGATAGATATAGATATTACGAAATGGATTAAATCTGATATATTTTTAATTTATTTTTCAAACAGTATAGGCACGTCACATGTCATGACAGTTTCTACAAGACGTAAAATAATTAAATACACTTTTTAGAAATAAAAACAGATCCCATACACAAATATGAGCATTCATTAAAGATAACATTTAAATAAATAAGAAATATGTCGGATTTAATTCATTTTATTAAGAAAATTGTTTTTCGTTACATTAGTTTACGAAAGAGAGCATATATATATATATATATATATATATATATATATATATATATATATATATATAAAAAGGATTAATTCAAGGATGTTGAATGACCATTTCGATATGAAATAACATTTTTTAATATTAATTAGGATCGGGTTTTTGGAATTTACCTTCCTGCTTTTTTCGCTTGGATTAAAATATCTGAGTTAATATATATATATATATATATATATATATATATATATATATATATTCAAGAATGCAGAGCACTATTTGGGCTTTGTTTGATCAAGGGGGTCTTACGTGGCCTACATCTCTGTCACGTAAGATGTAATGACAGTTTCTCTTAGGGGATGCAGATTCCAGTCATGCCGGAGGGCGCATAATTTTCTCACAAGATTTCTCCAATATTCCCGCCAGTAGATGTAAAATAAATAAATATATTGTTTAATAATAAAAACAGAACACCTACTCCTATAAGAGTATCCATTTAAACACCTACTCCTATAAGAGTATCCATTTAAACACTTACTCCTATAAGAGTATCCTTTAAATCTTTATTACGAAAATGTGTGCTATCCAGCAGGATTCGAACCTGCGACCCCTATTTACGTATATATATGTGTGTGTGTGAATAACGATCGGTACCCACAGAAACCACAAATTGCTCTAAAAAGAAAAGACGTCATACTTATCCCAAACCCGAGGAACCTTTCGGCCAACACTTTTCAAGGGCTTCGTTGGCAAAATTATGAATAGGGCTAGAACAAAGACAATATCAAAAGGGGAATTACTCACAGTACTGGGAGAAAGTGGAATTCGTTTAAAAATAAACTTTAATAAAAAACATTAAAATGTGAGATGGGTTGTAAATTTAATCCACAAGAGTGATTTAAAAAAGAAAAAAGTTACACTCACAGACTCTCCAGTAACTGCAAGGAGCGAAAGAAATGCTCTTTCTGTCTGCACAGGCTCGATTGCTGGATTTTCAGGCAAATAGCCTCCAAGACCCGTAGATGATATGATGAGCAAGCACTGTGCAAGACAGAAAACCAACTGTCCTCGTACGCGGAGGCACACGCTGAATTGTCCAACAAGTGTTGGCCGATCGCTGAATCCAGGACAGCTTGAGTTGTTCTTATCGTACTGATAGGGCTGCCAGAACGTATATTCGCAGGGACGTGTTGCGAGACCCGCGTCTCCAACCTAAGACTGATTTGTCCTATGTATGCCGCATCACAACAGCATTTCAATTTATAAACAACGGAATTTTTCAAAAATTTTTTATAAATGTAACTCTTTGTGTGTGTGTGTGTGTGTGCGTGTGTGTGTGTGTGTGTGTTTGTGTGTGTGTGTATGTGTGTATGTGAGTGTGTGCCTGTGAATCTGTGTGTGTCCATTTCCTATAGACTCCGAAACGACTGAACCGATTTTCTTGAAAATTTACACAGTTTTACTATAAGCGTCTGCGAGTGTTTTTAGCTAGGTATTGTGTCGAGGTACCCCCGATAAATATCGAAAATCGATAATCGAAAAATTCGGGTTTTAGAAGGATTGATCCGATTTTAATCAATTTGATACACTCATAGAAAAAGACATAAGAAACGATATTCAGAAGTTTCATGGTTAAAGTTCTTACAATAGCGCAGAAGATCGATTATATATCGGAAAAACTACTAAAAAGTTGTAAGTTTAAAAATGTATTTTTTTGACGGTATTTGTTTATTTCTATTATTACATTTTATATTTCAGACCGTCCTCGGTCCTTCATCAGAAACAAATGATTTTAAAATTTTGAATTAGAAACATATTTCACGAAAACATCCGTGAAGAGAGTTTGTTTACATCACGTGACGCAGAAAGCGACAGATTTTATTTAAAATATTTGTAAACGTAAACCTATCTTTAATAATACTTATAAATTTTGTTTTAGAGAAAATATTTTTGATTGTATCTAAAAAATGTTTTGCTATTGAAATATTTGTAAAGATTCAAAACACCTAAGTCCCTATTTAACCCTAGCTTGTGTGTATTTAATTTTAAAATCCAGTATTTTTCTTTCTGCGTGTGTGTGTGTAGAACTAAAATCGGAGTCTATTAGTAAACATTTGCAATTTTCTAAAGTGTGACCCAGTTGATTGAAATGGACTGCTATTGGGGAATATTGGTTGTTATGTCGTATGCTAAGTTTGTGATTATTGAAACGAAAACTAAAGCTATTACCAGTTCTTCAATCTATCCACTATTTGGACATATTGAACAGAAGAGAAAATATATTATGTTTTGGCTGTCACAGGTGTGGCGTGGTGGGTGCAGTTTGATTTTGGTGTTGGGTACAGAGAATATTGTGTCATTTAGTAAATGTTTACAAATTAAACACCGGGGTTTCTGACATTTGAAATTCCCTGATAGGTTTGTATTTTTTAGATATTTGGTAGAAGTGAGGATAGTTGATAGGTTGGGTGTTTGTTTCATTGCATTTATGGGTGGTTTATCGAAAATATCTTTGATTTTTTGTTTGATTCGAGGTTCTTGTATTCATTTTTTTAAATTTTGATAAGTGTGTGGGAATATTGATTGTGGTTAAAACCATGGGAATTCGGTTGTTGTTTTTTCTTTTCTTGTATGTGAAAAGTGTGTTACGATTTATGTGGATGGTTTTATTTAGTGCTTCTTTTATTATTTTTATTGGGTATTCACATTTTAGAAATTGCTTTGTTAGGTTGTTAATGTTGTTTAGAAAATCTGGATGGTCTGAGCATATGCTTTTGATTCTTAGAAATGAGCTCTATACGACATATATATATATATATATATATATAAGGCAAAATGTCTGTTTATCTGCCTGTATGTCTGTATTTTTTCAGCCCTTTTATTTTAGCTTTGGATTTCGCTCTAAATAGGTATAATTGTAGTTCTTAGCCTCAGCCATGATACCATTTACTCAGAGGACTTATTTAGCCTTCAAAATTCAGTTTATGACGAAAGAAACCTATTTGATATCGATACCAGGAAATGAAAATTTGACTTATATCTATTCATTTTTTTCTCAGTCTACGGTTTCGCTTTAACTGGAAACAACTATTGCTTTTTAGTCTTTCGTGCTAACGTCCAAAGAGTCTGAGCTCCAGGACCATGAATTCTTTTTAAAGCTTTCATTACACCCGAGCAACGCCGGGATATACTGCTAGTATATATATATATATATATATATATATATATATATATATATATATAAGGAGCTTATGCTTATATTACCGGTGCTAAAAAGCAGCTATGATTATTATAGATATCTAACCGCCAGATAATCAATCTTTCATATTCTTTCCTCTCGGCCTCCGAGCTATTTATTAAATCATGAGCGTGAATTCTCGATAGCTACATATCATATCTAATTTTAACTCATACAAAAGATACAAATAATAGCGAATATCACTTTTCGTCCTCGGATTACGATGGAAATTATTTGTATCTGTGCTGAAATTAGATATGCAAACTCCTTCTCATAAAACAATTCTTATTTCGAGGCCACCAATGCAGAACGCATTCACGAATTGATACCTTATTCGATTTTCGTTTTTGTTGCTTTTGCAAGTTATTTAAAGCCAGGAAATATTACATTTTAAGAATTTATTTGAGATAATAATTATTTGCTGGAACAAGTCATAGTCGTAGACAAGTTACACATATCTATCCAATATAGATTACTTAGATTCACAGCTGGAGAGCAGAAATGACTTAGATGCATAGGTAGAGGGTAAAAAAGGTGTATTTATATTTTTGCAAAGTCTATTTGAGCGTAAAGAACACAACGAATCCGGTTGTAATTGAAACTCGGCGTTTCGATTTAATATTGCGGGCCGTTCGCCTTAAAAACTTCATGCTTAGAGTATCTGACATATATATATATATATGTATATATATATATATATATATATATAAAAGAAAAAATTATAGCAGATAGTTATTTTATGGTAAATCGGAAGTGTGGCCTATTTCAGGCGAACCATCATTAGCTTCCGTCTTTATTGTACAGAAGATTTTACACGAATTACTATCTGCAGAGACTAAGAGATTCGTGTGAAAGACGGAAGCTGATAATGGTTCGCCTGAAATAGGCCCATATTTCCGATTTACCATGAAATAACGTGTCTGCCTTAATTTTTTCTTATATTTGCTCTATATGTAATTATATACATATATATATTTAGAGCTCTCTTAGAGAGTTAGCCTACCACTTTATGTACAAAATCCTCATAGAATTAATCAGTATTATGACTTAGGTCCAAACTTACGTAGGTTTAGAATATTATGACGTAGGTTAGGTGAATTAATATATATATATATATATATATATATGCTTACGGTCATACCACGTTGAATACACCGGTTCTCGCTCGATAACCGAAGTTATGCAACGTTAAGCCTGGTCAGTACTTAGATGGGTGAACACTTGGGAATACCAGGTGCAGTAAGCGTTATTGACGGATGTGCGTTGTGGTGCGGGTTCTTCTATGTACCCTTTTCCTTTAGTACGTAGGCGGTCATGGCTTCCCACGTTTCCCTATCCCTTGTGGCTATGAGCGCGCCTTCTCATGTTACACCATGCAACCCTCGTTCCGTCATCCACCTGATTAAGTCCTTCAAATATGTTATCCGTTGCTTTCCTCTGTCTCTTCTTCCCTCTATCTGGCTTGTTGGTATCAGGTTCTCCAAGTCCTCCTTCCTCATTGCATGTCCCAGGAACTTCAGCTGTCTCTCTCTGATGCTCAGTATTAATTTTCTTTTTGTTTCCATTATTTCTAAGACCTCATCATTGCTCATGCTACACATATATAAATCTACCCTCTGCCAATGCATTGAATATTGCTGCCATATCTGGTTGGGTGCTTCTGCTATCCACCTAGGTGTCCTTGAGAAAATACAACGGTGAATGTAATGTGATAGATCCCGACTTGGCAGCTCGGGTACAGTCATTTTCTCACTGGCGCAATGTGGCTTCTCGTATCTGTTCTACAAATACTTTCACGGCTTCTGCTCCGGTGAACTTAGCTCACTAGTGACCCCTATATATGAATTTACTCGAACCACAAGATTAGCTACTAGGTTTGTACTGTGAAGCCAATAAAATGTAAACGCAAATTCTATTCCATCAGCTTCTTTTCTCGCACTTCCCGCCTGTAGAATTCCCTTCTGTTTACTTGCTTTCCCGACAGCTACAATCTCTAAGCATTTAAATGTAAGGTCAATAGTCATCTCCTATCTCAATAACCTGCATCCTCTCTCTCATGCTCCTTTCTCCGTCCACTCCATTCTCATCAGTATTCTCATTCTTCTCTTACCCACTTCTTGGCACCCCCTATAACCTGTCACTCTTTCTCATAACTTTCCTCCTATGTAACCGCCTGCAAAACAGTGGCAGTAAAATGCCTTGCTTGGGGCGATATGATCATTAAAAAAGATACATATGAGTGACAGAAAAAAGTATCGGTCCTGGGAATCGCATTAAACTGCATCTAGCAGCAAGGCCTCTGATTGGGAGGTTGTGAGGAGCATGGAATCACCTCTTAATTGCTGTTGTTCTCAGGTCCACCCTGACCCAAGGTGGTAGCAAGGCCTCTGATTGGGAGGTTGTGAGGAGCATGGAATCACCTCTTAATTGCGGTTGTTCTCAGGTCCACCCTGACCCGAGGTGGTAGCAAGGTTTCTGATTGGGAGGTTGTGAGTAGCATGGAACCACCTCTTAATTGCTGTTGTTCTCAGGTCCACCCTGACCCGAGGTGGTAGCATTTTCTGATTGGGAGGTTGTGAGTAGCATTGAACCACCTCTTAATTGCTGTTGTTCTCAGGTCCACCCTGACCCGAGGTGGTAGCATTTTCTGATTGGGAGGTTGTGAGTAGCATGGAACCACCTCTTAATTGCTGTTGTTCTCAGGTCCACCCTGACCCGGAGTGGTAGTACCTGTTAGCGTCCCAGCTATGGGCAAATAGTTAACCCCCAAACTGGGGTCAAAACACTATGAAAGTATAAAAATAGACTTTTATATAAAAATGTACATTTTGAAGGAAAAATTATTACTATCACACATTTTTGAGGGAAGGAAAATTGTTCTCGGCAAAACATTTTTGAATACAAAACTAGAAGACATTTTCAGTTTTCTAAAATAAAAAAGAATAAAAACATTTCATTAAATTCTGACTAAATCAATCTTCTTACTATAACCGAACATTAAAAATAAAATACCTTAAAATCCCACCTTTTTTGCATTAAATAACTCACAGAGGTGTTCATATGCCATTAAACAAAAGTCAAACTCAAAAAAATATCCATAAATTAAGCTTAGAATATTCAAATAAATAAGGTAAAAATCAGCCGAAGCAATGTAAACGTAACAAAATAAATTTTATTTTTCCGCCTGAATCCATCTTGCACATATACAAATAAACCATCCGTCCGTGCATAGAATACTGCTGTCACATATGGTCAGGCGACCCTGCTGTTCATCTCAGTGTTCTCGACAGGCTACAAAGGAGAATATGTAATGTGATAGGTACCGACTTGGCGACTCGACTCCAGCCACTTTCTCACCGGCGTGATGTGGCTTCCCTCTGTCTATTCTACAAATATTTTCATGGCTTATGCTCCGGTGAACTTAAGTCACTGGTATCCCCTCCACAAGAATTTACTTGTGCATCCAGAATGGCAACAAGATTCCACTCATTTACAGTTTGATCAACCAAATGTAGCCGACAATTCTACTCCAATAGCTTCTTTTTTCGCACTTCCCGCCTGTGGAACTCGCTTTCATATTCTTGCTTTCCTGACGGCTACAAACTCCGGAAATTTAACTTACTTGACTCCAGTTCTTTTTACATAACCCTATATATCTTGTTCTTTTCCTTTCTCTCTACCTTCGGAATAGTCCTCACACCTGTGTTCCCATCCTTCTCTTGTCCTTTCTCTGACACCCCCTGTAACTGGTTCGTTTTTCTCTTTCCTCTCCTCCAATCTAAACATTTACTCTTATGTAGCCCCCTGCGCATCAGTGGCGGTACCGCCTTGCATGGGGGGAAAAGATAAAAAAAAACATTTAATTCATTATTATTTCAACTATATCCTACACTAAAAATATTTTCAACAAAAGCAATATTAATGTTAGTCATAGTGGCGTCAGGAATATTGATAAATATATATCACAGCATAATAATACGATATTAAACAAATGCATGTTCAACAAGCGAAATAACAGTAACTCTAGTATAAATAATCTTTTTTTTTAATCATATCATCCCGAGCAAGGCGGTAACGCTACTGATGTGCAGGGGGCCACGTAAGAGTGAAAAGATTGGAAAAGAGAAAAGAGAAAGCCGGAAACCACATCCTAAACGGTGAACAAGGGATGAGCCTCTTCACCTGTTCAATAGACGTGGGTGGAGTGTGAACCGGGCGATAGGTTAGTCTATCTACTCCAATTGAAAAAAAAAAAGGAAAAGGAGTGAGAAGATTGGAAAAGAGAAAGCCGGAAACCACATCCTAAACAGGGAACAAGGGATGACCCTCTTCACCTCTTCAATAGATGTGGGTGGAGTGTGAACCGGGCGATAGTTTTGTCTATCTACTCCAATTGAAAAAAAATGAGAAGACTAGAAAAGAGAAAACCGGAAACCGCATCCTAAACAGGAAACAAGGGATAAGCCTCTTCACCTATTCAATAGACGTGGGTGGAGTGTGAACCGGGCGATAGTTTAGTCTATCTACTCCAATTGAAAAAAAAAAAATAATAAAGGAAAAGAGTGAAAAGATTGGAAAAGAGAAAACCGGAAACCACATCCTAAACAGGAAACAAGAGATGAGCCTCTTCACCTATTCAATAGACGTGGGTGGAGTGTGAACCGGGCGATAGTTTAGTCTATCTACTCCAATTGAAAAAAATAATAATAATAAAGGAAAAGGAGTGAGAAGATTGGAAAAGAGAAAGCCGGAAACCACATCCTAAACAGGGAACAAGGGATGACCCTCTTCACCTCTTCAATAGATGTGGGTGGAGTGTGAACCGGGCGATAGTTTTGTCTATCTACTCCAATTGAAAAAAAAATGAGAAGACTAGAAAAGAGAAAACCGGAAACCGCATCCTAAACAGGAAACAAGGGATAAGCCTCTTCACCTCTTCAATAGATGTGGGTGGAGTGTGAACCGGGCGATAGTTTTGTCTATCTACTCCAATTGAGAAAAAAAAGTGAGAAGATTGGAAAAGAAAAAAACGGAAAGGCAGGCATGTCTTTTGAGCTTGAAGGATCTGGCCATTTATATTGATAATTTGTCCTCGATATTTAATTCTGGACATATACAATTTGCATTTTCCTTCACTGATCTTAAAACTGTACTCTTTACTTCTCGCAAATACTTCATTTTTTTTGTAACAAACGAAAAAATAAGACGTGCCAACTGTCCATGACGGAAAGTAGAATTTACACAGCTAGCAGCCAATCCGATAGCGATGTTAGTTTTTATTTTGGCTCTACTGAAAACCAAATGAAAATACCGATATTACAATCATGAATTAATTTTAAGTAATAGTAATTACAGTAAAAGCCCCGCTCTTTCGAAATATTTCTAGAAATTAAAAAACAACAATAACAACCCAATAATGACCTGGGATATCATCGCAAAACTCAAATCTTATAATGGAAAAATAGATATATGTAACATGGGCCATTTAGAAATACGTAACTTAAAACACATAAATAACTATGATTTATTAAACAAAAGATTTGAATTGACGGCTACATGTAGACATAGAAATAAACATCTGTTCAAATACGTTGACCAAGTTTAACATAATTTTACCTACGTAAACTTTATTTACATTATTTCTTTGCTTTCCAAATTTTTTAAATTTAATTTTTTTCATTACTATTTATGTCTTTTCTTTCGCTAAAATTAAAAGCAACAAATAACCCATCTTGATCCAGAGGCACAAATGCTATAACCTCTGCCCTAAAAATCTTCTATTAATTAAGATAATTAACTAATATAAAATTATATTAATATAATATATTAATATATCGATATATGTTAATATATATCAATATTAATATATATTAATACATATTAATACTAATATTAAGATATATTAATATTAATATATCTTAATTAATATAATATTAATTAATATAATTTGAATTTTAATTAAAATTTTAAGATTTTATTTTTCTATGCCATGTTTAAGTTTTCCTCCAGATCAAATTAAATTATACATTTAAAAAATAGCATTATAATATATAACTAACATGAACAATGTGGGAACCAAAAAATCAAATCCGGTCAGTTCATAATAAGCACCTGACGATCGCACAGTTCTTGAAACTCCGAGTCGTGCTAAAGACGTAGGATAATATGTCTAATACACCCTTTATACCTCTGTTATATTACATTGAACATTGTTTTATTAACACTAAAAATATATATGTGCGTGTACTTGTGTGTATACCCATATTTTTTTTTAATCATTTCACCCCAAGCAAGGCGGAAACGCCACTAATGTGCAGGGGGTTACATGAATGTAAAAAGATTAATTAGAAAAGAGTGAGGAGTACAAACTAGTTAGAAAGGAACAATAGAAAGCTGAGAAAGCAGGTGCGATGACAGATACATAGGTGGAAAGAAAGGGAAGGTTATACAGGGGAGGGGAGAGAGCTAGAAGCCAGTGGTTAGTAGATGAGTATTGACTTTGCATTTAAATTTCTGGAGGTCGCAGCGGTCAGGAAAGCAAGAATACGGGAGTGAGTTCCACAGGCGGGAAGTGCGAGAGAAGAAGCTGCAGGAGTAGAATTGTCTGCATTTGGCTAACCTGACTGAGAATGGGTGGGACCCAGTTGCCAGTCTGGTTGCACGATTAAACACCTGTTGAGGAGGCATCAGTGACTTAAGCTCATCCGAGCAGAAGCCATGAAAGTATTTATAGAAGAGACAAAGGGAGGCCACATTTCGACGATGGGGAAGTGGCTGCAGTCGAGTCGCCAGATCAGTACCTATCACATTACAGACTCTCCTTTGGAGCTTGTCAAGAACACTGAGGAGAACGGCAGGGGCACCTGACCATATATTTATTGATATCCATCTCTCTCTCTCTCTCTCTCTATATATATATATATATATACTATAATGCGCCGGGACAAGGAAATTCCCAGGTTGGTGTCTGGTGGCGCGGTTATACCACTAGGAGATGTACCCTTTAGCTAGTTAAGACATACATCTAGGAGAGGGAAACTCTGAATTCAAACCTGAGGGCTGTTGTCTGCTTGTTCTGTGGCAATTAATTGCACCGAATGTGTTAATCAATAGCTCCGAAAAGTGTGGATGGTCCTACACGAGCCTTCACCACTTAAATCAAATCATTTGTGTGGGTTTCTGACGGCTTATCATAAATTCATTATGAAAAACCTCACAATTTCCTGTAAGAAGTCCACTGGCGATGGAGTGAAAGCGACGGGGACAGGTAAAGGATACCACTGGAAGTCCTCAGTTGGATCTCTGCACAGTGGTGGCTGATGGTAGATGGTCGTTCTAGCACAAACCTGTGAGCAATTGTGCTGTTCGTGTCCTCCATCAGTGACAAAGCAGCCCTATTTAGGGATAGCACTGCTTTCCCCAGGCCGGAGAGTGGGTGATAAAAGGAGCCCTAAAAATTGCTTGCTCACCACTGAACTTGGCAGCCCGCTGCAGCTGTCTGGTTATCCAGTTGCTCAGTCAGAACAATAGAATACGACAAAAACCCTCAACAAAGAATCTCTTAATAGGCTGTTGGAATGTCCGTACCCTACAGGATAATGATGCTGCACCTGATCGCAGGACTGCCCTTGTCTCTCTTGAGTTACTGAAATATGATGTTGACATTGCTGTCTTATGCGAAACTTGCTTGCCTGGTAGTTGGCAACTTCGAGAGGAAAAAGGAGGATATGACTTCTTTTGGTCAGGAAAGGGAGAAAATAAACCCCGTCAATCTGGCGTTGGTTTTGCCATTAAGTCCAAGCTCGCACGTTCCTTATCGTCTTTGCCTAAAGGCGTGTCTGATCGTGTAGCAATTCTTTCCCTAGAAGTAGAGGGGAACACCAGGGTGACATTAGTTAGTTGTTACGCTCCAACATTGGCTAGTTCAAATCAAGAGAAGGATGACTTTTATGATACCCTTCGCGAGGTCATCTCCAAAGTTCGACATCAGGATAAACTCATTCTTGCTGGTGATTTCAATGCACGTGTTGGTAGTGATCATTTGTCTTGGATTGGTGTTGTTGGTAGACATGGTGTGGGTAAGGTAAATGGGGGTGGTGTACGACTTCTTACAATTTGTAGGGAGTTTGACCTCTGCATTACCAATACCTTATTCCAACAACCTGTACACCGGAAGACCACATGGATGCATCCTCGTTCGAGAGACTGGCATCTTATTGACTTTGTCATAACTAAACGGAAGGACATCAATGACTTCAAAATCACTCGTTCCTTCCGCACGTCTTGCTATCTTTCGGATCATGCCCTTCTCAGAAGTAAGCTCTCGTTGCACGTGCGGAGGCACAGAGTTACAAGATCCACAGTTCCCAAACGCATCAATATGCGTCCTCTTAAAAGAAAACCGAGCTCTCTAATAAGCTTGTCCAGAACCTTGAGGCTGTTGATGTGACTGATGATGTCGAATCTTCTTGGAAGGCATTACGAGAAGCGACTCACTCTGCAGCAGTGGAGGTCCTTGGGATACTACGAAAAAAACATCAGGATTGGTTTGACGAAAGTAATGATGAAGTAAAAGTAACGATCAACCAAATGCACTCTTCTCACAAATGTTGGATCGAGGACAAAAACTCAACAGTGAAGCATGTGGTTTACAGGAAGTGTAAAGGTGAGGTGCAACGTGCTCTGCGAGCTATGAAAGAACACTGGTGGTACAATAAGGCAATTGAACTGCAGGAATCTGCTGACAGCAAGAACATGAAAGCCTTCTATGATGGTCTGAAAGAGGTGCTTGGTCCTCAGAAAAGCGGCGCTTCTCCCTTAAGCACAGCTGATGGAGAGGCATTGCTTACTGACAAATCGGATATCCTCAACCGTTGGAAGGAGCATTTTGAAACCGTTTTGAACACCTCATCTGTCATTGACAATGATGTCATATCTTCTATTCACCAGAATCCAGATATTCCAGAATTGTCATTGGAACCTGCTTATCATGAAGTATGGGAGGCCATCAAGCAAATTGCTTCTGGCAAGTCCCCATCACCAAAGGACCCAATTCCACCTGAAGTGTATAAGTATGGTGGGCATGCGTTGGTAAAAAGGCTCCATGCTCTTTTTGTGAAGATATGGAAAGCAGGTCGAGTTCCACAGGGCTACAAAGATGCCTGCATCAAACATCTTTACAAGAATAAGGGAGTTAAGAATGTTTGTGACAACCATCGCGGGATATCTCTGCTTTCGATTGCAGGAAAGATTCTGTCTAGGCTCATCTTGAACAGGATCATCAAACATCTCGTTGATAAGGTGTATCCTGAATCCCAGTGTGGCTTTCGATCGGGTCGCTGCACCATTGATATGATCTTTTCCCTTTGCCAAGTGGCAGAAAAGGCCCGAGAGAAAAATCAGGAATTGTACATAGTGTTTGTTGACCTGGCGAAAGCCTTTGACACTGTGAATCGCGACGCTCTTTGGCAGGTTTTGGGGAAGCTTGGTATTCCCGGAAACATGCTAAATGTGATCATTAAATTTCACGAGGGATTGAAGGCCAATGTTGTCTCAGATGGCATGATGTCTGATCCCTTCGATGTTATAAACGGGACCAAGCAAGGATGTGTAATGGCACCAGTTCTCTTCGCACATTTCTTTCATGCTGAAACATGCATTTAGTGACATGGACACTGGTGTCAAGTTACAATTTCGGTCATCCGGTGGCTTATTTAACCATCAACGGTTTAAAGCCAAAACTCTTCTCCGCACCGAAATTATTCGCGATTTGCTCTTCGCCGACGATGCTGCTCTGGTAGCCACATCCTTTGAAGAAGCCCAGGCTATTCTTGATCGTTTTTATGCCGCATGTAAAGCCTTTGGATTGACAATTAGTATAAAAAAGACTGAGGTAGTACATCAACAACACCCTACTCCGAAACAAGTTGAAGGTGTAAGGCAAAATCCACCTGAGTATAGATTTCCTGAGCGTAAACTGAAAGTCGACGGTCATGATATAAATTATGTCAAGTCCTTTTCTTACCTCGGTAGCAAGGTGAACCAAAGAGGTTCTCTTGACGATGAAATTGTTCACAGAATTGCTAAAGCCACTTGTGCCTTTGGAAATCTTCGTCATCGCTTGTGGGATGAAAGGGGTATTCGACTAGACACAAAAATCCTTGTTTACCGTGCTGTTGTTCTTTCCATTCTTCTTTACGGCTCTGAATCGTGGATTCCGTACAGACATCACATTCATCAGTTAGACGTATTCCACAAAAGCTGTCTACGCTCCATTTGTGGTCTTGGCCTCCGCGACAAGGTTTCAAATGCTGAATTGTTCACAAAATGCAAAATGTCTGGAATCGAACCATTCCTTATCCAATCGCAATTGCGGTGGGCTGGTCACGTCTTGAGGATGCCTGATGACAGAATTCCGAAGATTGCGATGTACAGTCAGCTGGCGGATGGGAGAAGGAATGTGGGACGGCCTTGGCTTAGGTACAAAGACAAGTTGAAGAGTAAACCCTCTGCAGTGAACATACCATATGGAGGTCTTGAAAATGTAGTGAGTGGCCGCAAAGAATGGAGATCACGGTGTTTTGAAGGTATCCAGAAGTTTCAATCTGAAAGCCTAAACAAACTGAAAGAAAATCGAGAAAGAGCAAAACGACTAGCATCGGCACCACTGTCTGCAGCGGTCAATCTGCATTCATGTTCTATTTGCGGCCTTGTTTGCAGATCTCTTGCTGCACTGAAAAGTCATCAGAGGCAAAAACAAATGAATTTTATAAATATAAGTTGTATGAACCTCATACGTCGAAATCGACGGGAGAGTCCATCATATATACTATAAATAAGTGAAAGAACAAGTAGATTAAAAAAAACGCAGTTTAAGCATTTACTTTTATAAAGAGTGCTCGATAAAGAGTAGAGCTTAATATTTTAATTATGTTATTATAGTGGTTTATAAAAGCATAATATCACTACACAAAAATTTTCATGTTTCAATACAAGACTGTTCCTATTCAGGTGATATGTTAAAAATAATATGTGATATGTCAAATATATATATATATATATATATATATATATATATATATGTGTGTGTGTGTGTGTGTGTGTGTGTGTGTGTGTGTGTGTTTGTGTGTGTGTGTGTGCATGTGTGTGATATGTTGAAATACATGCATATATATATATGTTATACGTTAATATATATATATATATATATATATAAAGACTTAGAAAGAGAAATAGATTTCAGTCTAATACACGACAATATATACACATATATATGTATGTATCTGTATATAAAATTTATTTTTTTGAACATTATATATATATATATATTTCGGGTTCTATGACCTACAAATGTAAACGAAGTGAAATTTCTTCGATCGGAACATTCATGCGGTAATTCTGAAACACTTCAATAGATGCATTTTATCGGCAATGCCTGCCCCACCTCCTACTGTTCAATTGATGTTCGCCCTTTGTAAAAGATTGTATATCAAGAAACTGATTTTGCAAAATTTCCCATTATCAGAAAGCCTTGTTTCCGAGTGGGTAGTAATACAGAGATCATAGCGAGACAATTCGTTGCATACATGAGCAATTCGACATTTTGGGTGTGTAGCACCTGGAAAGTCGTGTCAGGTGAGTATGTTATGTCACGCAATTTTCTACGTTGGCGTACCACATTTGGAAAATCTGTGGTTTGACTAAAAGATTAACCTGCACATATATATTTCTCCCGCAAAACTGAACAACCGACAGCAGATCCAAATAAAATCCGAACATTTCTGTTGATAATAAACTAATAATTTCGGTGTTTTTAAAAGTGAGATATGGATATGCATTGGTATCTCATCGCAATGGGAGAAATAAACAGTGATTCATGTCCTTTTTTTCTTTTTATGGTGAAAGATGCCTTCCAAACACTAAAATGCATTGCTTCTTTGATTGATTCGCTGTCTACTGCTTATCAACTTCTTGCAGGTTACTTTTGAGATAATAATAATTTAATGATGCAAGTCTTACTAATTAACCCATATTTGTGGGGAGAAGAAGTTGATTCATACCATTATCAAAGGTATTTGCACGTAAGTGAACATGATGGACACAATATCAACCAAATGCAGGCAACAATTCTACTCCAACAGCTTTTCTCGCACTTCCCGCCTGTGGAACTCCCTTCAATATACTTGCTTTGCTGACGACTACAAACTCCAGGAATTTAAATGCAATGTCAATTCCCATCACTTATCCATTTGACTCCAGTCATTTCTACATCTCCTCGTATATCTTGTTCTTTTCCTTTCTCTCTACCTTTGCAACTGTCTTCACACCTGTGTTTCCATCCATCTCTTGCCCTTTCTCTGACACCGCTGTAACTGGTTCGTCTTTCTCTCCAGTCTCCTCCTGCCTAAACATTTACTCTTATGTAGCCCCCTTGCGCATCAGTGGCGGTACCGCCTTGCTTTGGGAGAAACATTAAAAAAAAATGGTAGCTATTGATAATTAGTTCCAATTATCTGTTAAATAGAAACCCTTTATCCATAAGACCTATTTTCGTTACCAGAATGCTAGTTGGGACTCACTTAATGATTTTTATTCATTTTCCAACGATGATGCACTTCCCGGTGCAATATTACTATGATAAATCGACAATGGTGAGGTTCGATCCCGGGTTTTCTGGTCAGAATTCTAAATTTCTAACCAATCGGCCACATTAACAACATTCATGTTGTCAATCGTTGGACAGTTATCAATAGCATATTTCAATTGCTTAAAACACAGAATGTTCCCAGCTGTATCGATACCCAATGACTAAACAATTGGTACTATAATTTTAAAGCCATTTTCTACTAGACAGGATTTTAGTGGATTCAGCTGAATAGAATTTTTTAATAGCAGAAAGCAATACACAGAGCAAAATAACAAAATATAAATTTTGCACTATTTAATCTTTGTTTTCTCATCTGTGTTCTCGTCCTTCTCTTGCCCTTTCTCTGACACCCTCGGAAACTGGTTCGTTTTTCTCTTTACTCTCTTCCAATCTAAACTTTAACTCTCTTATGTAGCCCGCTGCACATCAGGATACCGCCTTGCTTGGGGTGAAACGATTAAAAAACACACTTCCTATTCGCAGTGTTCCAACTAAGACCGAAAGAATTTTCCTAAATTTAATTCATTAACATTTCAACTATTCCCTACACTAAAAATATTTTCAACAAAAACAACATTAATGTTAGCTATGATGGCGTCAAGAATATCGATAAATATATATCACAACATATTACGATATTAAACAAAAGCATTTTAAACAAGAGAATTTAACTATAGTATAAATAATTGTAACTAACGAAAAAATAATACGTGCATGACTGAAAGTAGAATTTACACAGCTAGCAGCCATTTTGAGGGCTACATTAGTCTTTATTTTGGCTGTACTGAAAACCAATGGAAATACCGATATTACAATCATCAATTAACTAAGTAATAGTAATTGCAGTTAAAGCCCTGCCCTTTTGAAATCACCTGTTATTTTGCACTATTTATACTTTGATTTCTCAACTAATTTATTGTACTGGGTTGCTTTCTTAAATTTCAAGGATTTGGGAAATGTTAATATGTGTGTGTTTGTGTGTGTGCGTTAAGTAGATGTATTGTTACAGATTTCATAATTAAAATAAAAATTTTATTGATTTATATATTAATACATGTGTGTACACTAGCTTTATGAATTATGTTCATGTGTGATAAATCGATGAACTTAATAAAAAAGCATTAGTTTCTTTTAGTTTTTAAAAATGTCACCCCAAATCTAAAATTCAATTTTACGCAATAACGGTACAAAAAAAAATACTACTAATAATAATATTAAATCAATATATTTCGGAAACATTATTTTTCAATTTGTTGAAAATGTAATTGTATAGTTATTAGAACATCACTCAATAAATCCTGGGCCTAATTAATAAAACAGCAACTTTCAGGTAAAATGCGACTTTATTAATCAACATAATCTCCTTCTAGTGTGATACACTGATTCCAACGCTTCTCTAACAATTTTGTAGAAGGATTTGTCTTTGGCCCCAAAATACACCTCAGTTTCCGAGTTTTCAGTGGAGCCAAATCTCTTTACCTGGAGCATCCTTTTGAGGTCTGCAAACAGCGAGTAGTCACTGTGGGTTAGATCTGGAGAACAGTGTAGATGCAGAAGCAATTCAAATGAAATTAATGTAGTTTTGCAATCATTGCAATCAACATGTGACACGTTGCGTTGTCTCAAATCACTTTTTCCTTCTTCATTTGTGGCCGTCTTTTGGTGATTATTTTCCTTTAAATGCACCAATTATGCTGTATAATATTCGTTATTGATGGTTCTTCCTTTCTCAAGGTAATCAGTGAACAAAATACCCTGCGCATCCAAAAATACGGAGGCTAAACTCTTATTTGCTGATGTTTGCGTCTTTGGTCGCTTTGGACAGCTTTCAAGTGATTCTGTCCATTTAGCTGACTGCATATTTGACTCTGGAGTGAGGTGTTGAATCCATGTTTCGTTCTTGTCAAATAAAAACTCCTTTTTTTGTCACGTTCTTTTTGCGTTGAAATAGTTGCAAACAACGCTCTGAATCGTCGACGCGTTGTTTTTGATCGACGGTGAGCAAACACCACACCCACCTTGAGCACAGCTTTTTCATTGACAAATGTTCATTCAAAATGGTGAATATACTGTTTTCTGTTACGTTACACAATTTTGTGTTTTCCAGGACACCTGCCGATTTCAGAAGATCTGAGCGTTCAGCATCATTTGTGTCTTTACGGCAGAGTTTAAAGTCAGCATACCACTTCTTAACCGTTGTTTCCGACGGAACAGAGACTGAATAACACTTAGCAAGCCTTGCTTTGCTTGAACAGTATGTTTTTCATATGAAAGCAATGCTTTATCAACATACGAAATTCAGATTTGTCCAGTGTTTCGGAAATTTGCAACAGTAGCTTCACTTAAATAACAGTAATGTGTAAGCTAATAATCCGATTAGGCCCAAATTTTGTCACGTGCCAATTGAAGGTTAGTACTTCATAAAAATCATATGGATATTTTATTAGTGACGCTATCTATATGTCAGGCCAGGAACTTATTGAGTGATGTGTTATTTATTTTTAACGCATTTAACAGTTTGTAGCTTTAGCATAATATTCAATTTCACAAATAAACACATATTACAAACTATATTTTACTTATACACACATATACACACATAAATATTATTGTAATATATTTATTATAAGTGAATTTTTTTTTTCATTTCACCCCAAGCAAGGCATTTCATGCTACTATTATACAGGGGGTTACATAGGGGAAAGTGATAAGAGTGGTTAGTTATAGGATATGTCGGGAGGAGGGGGATAGACGGACGAGGATACCAAGGATGAGGGTTGAGTAGATCGGAAGAGTGTTTGAGAGAATGGATGCTAGTTAGGGTGATAAAAGGTGTCTACTGACCTTATATTTAAATTCCTGAAGATTGTAGCTGTCGGGGAATCAAGTATATGGAAAGGAATTCCACAGGCGGGAAGTGCGAGAAAAGAAGCTGTTAGAGTAGAAATTGCGGTTACATTTTATCTGTTTCACTGTAAAAAAGTGGGACCTAGTTGCTAATCTAGTATCTCGTGCAAATTCATACCTAGGTGGCATATGTGATCCAAGTTCATCGGAGCAGAAGCCGTGAATGTGTTTATAGAAGAGACACAGGGAAGCCACATCACGCCGGTGAGAGAGTGACTGCAGCCGGGCTGCCAAGTCGATATCGATCACATTACAGATTATAATAAAAACGTTTTACATCTTTACGCAAAAGCTTTCATGTTTCAGTACTATGAGCTGTACTTCGTCAGGTTATGGTTAGTAGCTGGTGATAAAAATGATTCTTATGGAAATTATGGTAATCATTTTTATCCCCAGTTACGTCCTTTTAGTATCAGTCTCATATTTTCTCGTTCTAATCCTTTTCCACCATGCAAGGCGATAATGTCACTAAGATACAAAGGTGGGTTCTCCTTCTATATGCCGTGCCCCTTCAAGACGTAGGCGATTATGGCCTTCCATATCTCCCTATCCTTAGTAGCTTTTAACACTCCTTCTCCAGTTACTACTCCCAAACCCCACTCTGCCATCCGTTTGCTCAATCTCATCAAGTATGTTACGCATTATTTTCCCTTGTCTCTCTTGCCCTCGACCTGACCCGTGAGTATCAAATTCTCCAAACCCTCTAAAAAAAATAAGCGAGAGAATGGTGGTGATGAGAAATGTGAGTAAAAGATCAGAATTCAGGGAAACAGAAAATGGCGATGGATGTTACATTAAAATTCGTGTCAAGAGTAAATACTTATATACATACTATTCCAGTTTGATCAAGTACAGTTCTATGTCAAATATAGTTCTTCAAGCAGAGGAATGACATTTCTGAGTAAGTTTTTTTTTCTCTAGAGAGCTCAGTCGTAATGAGAGCATAATATAATAGTCATCCACATACAAGCTTGTTTCGCTCTATCACAGCTCATCAGTGTGGCTAGACCCATCCACTTGCTTCTGGCCAGGATCGAAACTCGGCCGAATCAGTGTCAGTTGAAGTTGCTAACTCCTTAAGTAATAGGCGCATGGAATCAGAGAAGGGAAATTTTAACGTTGTATATATAAGCAGTATATACACACGCCAGTCACTAAAGGAAATAGATTCATTTCTGAAGAGTAATGCATATATCGCAGAAGTGGAAACTGTTTTTAAAATGTTCTTCTCTAGAGAGCTCAATCGTATTGATAGCATAATATATTAGTCATCCACATACAAGCCTGTCTCGCCGTATCACAGCTCATCAGTGTGGTAGACACAACCACTTGCTTCTGGCCAGGATCGAAACTCGACCGATTTAGTGTCAGTCGGAATCACTACCCACTAATCCATAGGCGCATGGAATCAGGGAGGGGAAATTTTAACCTATTGTATATGACCAGTGCATACACACGCCAGTCACCGAGACGTTGTATATATAAGGTATATACACACGCCAGTCACTAAAGGAAATAGATTCATTTCTGAAGAGTCACGCATATGTCGCAAAAGTGGAAACTGTTTTTAAAATTTTCTTCTCTAGAGAGTTCAATCGTAATGAGAGCATAATATATTAGTCATCCACAAGATAAAATCAACTTATATCAGGAAGCATATATATATATATATATATATATATATATATATATATATATATATATATATAAATTATTAACAGAGTGGAGTTATACAGAGAAAATTAAACATGTCCATTTTTTGCGTCGCACGTGGCTGCAGGCCGAGAAGGAATGGTGGTAGTGGGTTTTTGTTCAATTGAGTGTGTAGTGGCATGAGGGATTGGTCTGGGAACTTCTGCTACTATGGTGTAGCGGGTAAGTATAATAACTATGACCTCTCCCGTCGATTATAGGCATTGAAGTATGTTAGTGGAGGTGTCAATTAACTCTGTTAATAATTTAAATGTTCTATGTTCACTGAATATTAAATGTTCATCCTTTGATAATGGCTTATATAAGCCGAAAGCTCAGACCTGATAAAAAAATTCACAATTATTGCGATTTCTTGTCGTCTTTTCAGGACAACACAATCAAGTTAATCAGATCATACGAAAGGATCTTACACAAAATAAATAGACAGAACATGTCTATATTATTCAATGAAACCTGTATTAATGTAAAAATGCTGCCAAAATACACACAATATATATATATATATTTAAATGTGTGTTTTGCAAAACTTCTCAAAGACAATCTATGTAAGACACAAAAGCTCTCACTGATTTCTTACCTAAAAGAATAGATAAAAAAAAAAATACAAGTGGAGTCAAATAAAACCTACATCTAAACGCAATATCCAATATTTCTTTCCTAGACTCTGTAATCTCCAAGTCTACTTATATTAGGAGTTATCCGCATTTATGTCTGTAAGAATTTTTAAATGAGGCCAACAAAAAATAAATAAGATAATATCAAGTCATATCAGGTAGCATTTTTTAGCGACAAGAAATTCGAAATTATATTTCTGAAATTTATCTCAGAAAATTTTCCATAAAATTCTGTTTCTCGAGAGATCCAATTTTAAGGAAATGCAGTCGACGTTAGATTAATGGACTGACTATCTCTAACCGAGTCGTTTGATCTCAGGCGATAGACAGTGAGAGTTTCCACGGTAGGTTTTTTCATCTATTATAGTTGAAGTGAAATCAAAGGAAAAACTTTTATATACATACTTCACACATACATAATTGATACACTCTCATAGTATCACTCACGATCTACTCCCAACAATTTCATATGAATATTTAACATTCACAGTTGAATAAATATGAAAAAGAAAATATGTATAGACTGAGTGTTACCTTGTAAAACATACACACACCACACACTTACTCCATATATATATATATATATATATATATATATATATATATATATATAAGGCCGAAATAGAAGATTTAATTTTTATTAAGCTTCCCAGCATCCTAATATTTCTCGTTTTGTAGATTGTAAATTTTTCTAAAATTTTTATTGTTTCAGTCGTTTGAAAATGGCTATAGGAACGGCTGAAAGCGCTTGGAATAATAAAAATTCTTGGTACTCTTTATATTTCTTAGCCCCTCCAAAACAGAACATGTTAGGATGCTTTGAAAAATTAATTAAATCTTCCTTGTAGGCCGTATTTAACGAAGAATGCCTGAAAGTAAGGTTGCTTTCCATTAATATATATATATATATATATATATATATATATATAGCAACGTTGAGCCTGGTCAGTACTTAGGTGGGTGACCACTTGGGAATACCAGGTGTTGTTAGCGTTCACGGATGTGCGTTGTGGTGCGGTGGATGTCGGCTTGGACGGGGAAATCGGTGAGCCGAGTTCCAATTTCAGTCGAGCACACTGCATTCACTTGCGCACTAGTACCCTTGGGAAAGGTATTAATCTGTCCGTGCCCTCCAATTATGGGTTAAATCATTTAGGTCTGCTGTTCATGCGATTTGTGGCAGATTTCTGCACAGATTGTTTGTTATCAGTAGTTCCAAAAAGTGTGGATGGTACTACACAATGCCTTCACCACTATAAACAAATCTCTGTGTGGATGTC
This sequence comes from Ascarosepion bandense, assembly GCA_037127315.1. Lineage (NCBI taxonomy): Eukaryota > Metazoa > Mollusca > Cephalopoda > Sepiida > Sepiidae > Ascarosepion > Ascarosepion bandense. Next base: position 135,653 of record JBBBDQ010028653.1, on the reverse strand, counting down.
TTACTAAGGTTAGACCCTGATTTTTTTAATCATCTCACCCCAAGCAAGGCATTCCACTGCCACTATTGCGCATGGGGCTACATAGGGGAAGGTAAAGAGAAGGAGTGGATAGACATAGGGAATGTCAGGAGAAAGGTGACAGATGAGTAAGGATGGGGAGGATGAGGGTCGAGCAGATGGGAAGAGTGCTTGATAGAATGGGAGCAGGTTAGTGTGTTAGGAGGTGTGTATTGACCTTACATTTAAACTCCTGGAGATTGTAGCCGTCGGGGAAGCAATCGTTTGGAAGAGAATTCCACAGTCGGGAAGTGCGAGGAAAGAAACTGTTGGAGTAGAAGTTACGGCTGCATTTTATCGGTTTCACTGTAAAAGGGTGGGATCTAGTTGCTAATCTAGTATCTCGTGCAAATTCGTATTTAGGGGGCACCAGTGATCTAAGTTCATCGGAGCAGAAGCCGTGAAAGTATTTATAGAAGAGACACAGGGAAGCCATGTCTCGCCGGTGGGAGAGAGACTGCAGGCGGTCTGCCAAGTCGGTATCTATCACATTACAGACCCTCCTCTGAACCTTATCGAGAAGCCCGAGGAGAACAGCAGGGGCACCCGACCAGATATGGCAGCAGTATTCAATGCACGAGCGGATGGTAGATTTGTAAATGTGCAGGATAGATTTAGACGGAAAAAAACTTCCGGGCCCTACACAGAGAACCGACTTTTATAGCAGCGGATTTAGCAATGGATTCGATATAGTCATTCCATTTGAGGTCCGCTGAAAGTGTGAGACCAAAGAGGCGTAGTGTTTTACTCTCTGGGAGGCAAGCCTGGTCCATGCTAATGGGAGGTAGGTGAGATTGTCGATGATGGTTAATTGACAGTAGCTTCGTTTTAGAAGCATTAAAATTTACTAGCCATTTCTTACCCCAGTCCAATATGGATTGGAGGTCTTTTTCAATCTCGGCTGCGAGTTTAGCTTTGACGCCTACACCAGATTTTTGTTGGAGGCAAACATACATCGATGGGAGTGTCCATAATATATATATATATATATATATATATATATATATATATATATATATATAATGAATACTCGTATTTGAGTGGACAGACTGTTTTTTCTATAATTAAATAGTGTATTTTAATTACCCACCAGACTAGATGTTCGAGCAATCTTGTTTGGAAAATATATTCTTTCGGCTCGATTTAAACCTGCACACTCCTATATACACGGGGGATGCCACTATTAAATCTTCTGTGCTTTACTACTCAACCACAGAAGATATCATGATAACCAAAGTCTGAATTAAGATTTTAAATATGTATTTTCCTGATTTCTTTCAAAAATATCTCCCTCTGTTGGGGTTCGTATCCTAATGTAAACAAATACAACTGAAAACAATATTACGAACTTATACGGAAATTTACGAAAATGTTATTAACAAACATGTATTTTAAATTTATTTATGTCACTAGCGTTACAAAAATAAATTTAAATTAAATATGTCGGTTAATACAAATGTCGAACATGTACTTTAAAATCTTAATTCGGACCTTTGGTCATTATGTATTGTGTATAGAAGCAGTTGAAAATTTTCTAAACATATATATATATATATATTTATATATATGCTATTAAATATAAGAGACAATGGATGTCTATTATGTTTAATCATGAGACGTTCTAAACATCGTATTTTGGCTTTAATTTCAGTTGAAAATAAAGACAAAAATTCTTCAACTGGATCATTTTTTATTATTTTTGTTCTAAACTTTCGGCTTAACGTCATTGTAACCTCTCTGAAGATGGCTCATGTGGGCTGAAAGCTTAAAACCAACTTAATAAAAATTATCCCAATAACTTTTTTTTTCACTAAGATTATTTCCTCTTTTGTATTTGCAACATAAAAGTAAATATATTACTTTTAAACTGTCACAATTCAAGAAAAGCGGTCGGTTTATTGTGTACGCGCCAGATGGGGTAAAAAAAAAATATCGGTGATATATTTACGAACATGACCCTGGGGTTTATTTCATGCTGACTAGGCAAAGTGGGCGATTTTTATAGTCTAGATGATGAAATTAGTGAATGTAAATTTATTTATTTTCACCTGGTGTTACGTGGGATCTCACTATCTATCTATCTAGCTAGCTAGCTAGATAGCTAGATAGCTATCTATCTATCTATCTTTATATATATATAAAAGGGAAGATGTTTGTGTGTGTGTGTCTATGTATGTATGTATGTATGTATGTCCTTTATGTCAGGTCATGGACTATTTATTTTTTCCGATTTACGCGGATATCCGATCAGGTCTGGACAAAATCCATATTTCAACCCTTTTATCGTGATTCTTGCTGCAGAATTTGCTCTAACTTGGTAAAATTATAGTTTTTTTGTCTCAAACATTAGTCGATCTTCTCAGACGACTAATTATCCCCCGATATTCTATCGAATCTGATCAAAAACAGATATTCAGCCATCATTATGGCTGATATACTCCAATTTTACTCCCAATGGGTACGATAAGTTTTCGTGGACTTACTTAGGTTAGTTTATCATTGGAAGACTTATTTGACTCTGACATTGGAAGTTGATGCCCCAATATCCTATCGCGTTTGATTAAAATCAGGTTTTCAGCTATTTTTTGTTTTGTTTTGTTTGGGATTTTGCTTAGGGTTTTGTTTTAAGTAGATATAATTGTAGTTCTTAGTCTCGGCCATGAGACCAGAGGACTTGTTTGGCCCTCAAAATTCAGTTTGCGACTGAAAGCTTATTTCACACCGATACTGGAATTCAAAATTTGACTTACATCCTTTCATTTTTTTTCTCAATCTACGCTTTCGCTTTGACTGGAAACAACTATTACTTTTTGGTCTTTCGTGCCAACGTCTAAAGAGTCTGAGCTCTAGGAACATGGATTATTTTTAAAGCCTTCATTACACCCGAGCAACGCCGGACTATACTGCTAGTATATATATATATATATCTCACTCTATATATATCTATATCTATATATACATATATATATATATATATATATACATATATATATATATATCTTTCTCTCTCTCTCTCTCTATATATATATATATATATGTGTGTGTGTGTGTGTGTGTGTGTGTGTGTTCAATATATGGATCGGTATCCAACAAGATGAATACAATAAGTAAAGAACACTCACGAAAATGGTGCCTTTAATCTGACATGTTTTACTTTAACAGGCTTCTTCAGAGATTTATTAAAATCAAAAGATTTTAAAAAATCCATACATTTTTAAACTTACAAATTTTTAGTAGTTTTTCCTATATATATATATATATATATATATATATATATATATATATATATCCGCAGACAGATATGTTTCGCTGTATCACAGCTCATCGGTATGGTTAGACTCCGATTTTAACCCAGGATTGAAAACCCAACCGAATTGGCGTCAGTCGGCGATTCTACCTCTGGGCTATAGAAAAAGGCAGACATTTTAGCGCGTATAATTTCATTATACACGCCCAATAGCCAGACTGCTATATATATATTCCCAAAAAGCCCGTGTACCGTCTTATCAAGCCAAGAAAGCTGAATGCGGTAATAACAAGCCAGGAAATCTTTAAAAATATGTGTAATTTATTAAGTATTGCTACAAAAGCCAATCAATGGAAGGGCTCAATTGTGTGTATTTCTTGATTCCAGAAAATACTTTCATAAAATGATATAAATACTTCTACCCATCAATGTCTGAAAAAGGGTAGATGAAACCTTTGAATTTCACTAAGCAGTTCATCAATGGGCCATCAGAATACATAAACGAAATTTTACATTGCTAGATTAAATGATAAAACAAGCACATTTGAGGTATCAAAAAAGTTCGTTTGACGGGGTTGAGACCTCTGAACTAATCGGCCTGTATGTTCTAAATAAAATCACTGAAATTGTCCACATAGACAACCAGGGATTGTACAAAGATGGCGGGTTGATGATAATTCCAGACAACAGAAGAGAAAATGATAAATTAAGAATACTTTTTAAACTCTTCAAGTGCCTTGATTTTGAAACAGAGGTCGGGATGAATAAAGAAGTTGTTTAATATTTAGTTGTAGAATTTAATCCACAAACTGGCAGTCTCTCCCCATTTATGAAATCAAACACGAATTTTAGGTATGGGAACACTGTATTTAACCAACCTGCTAACATGACCAAAAACACCTCTAAAAAAAAAGATAGAAGATAGGTCAGTTAAAAATCCTCTCACAAAACAATTTTCGATGAAAGAATAAAAGATTATTAAAGGGTCCTCAAAGAAAAAGGTCATAAAATAAATTAAAATACAAACCTCAGGTAAACAAGCTAATTAAAACATACAAGGAAATGAAACACTGTTTGGTTTAGCTCACCTTTTGATTTAGAATTAAAGTAAAAATAGGGCAAATAGTTTCAAATTGATTAATAAATTAATCCCTAAAAACTCGTAATTAGATAAGGTATTCAATAGATATACAGTTAGATTAAGTTACAGGTGTACTTGTAATTTGCATAATTATATGATGTTCGTCCTTCGCAAGCGAAGAAAACCTTGACTCTTGGTAACTAAGGATTTGGGTGGGTGTGGAGGTGGCTGATAAGGTCAATCTCTGCACAGAAGAGCCTGTTGCAGCAGAGGCAGGGGATGCAGGGGGCAGACCCAAGCTAGTAGATGGAGATTTTGTGCTCTTTCGTTTTCTGGCCTCTATCTTTGAGGACCCTGAAGCGACCGTCTTCAAATTTAGCAATTCCAGATTTCACTTGGGATTCCCAGGCAGCTCTATCTTTAGCAGTTGATTCCCAGGAGGAGTATGGGATGTTACAGCTCTTGAATGCCCTCTTCAAATTTAGCCGAATAAACCAATGATTCCCTGTGGAGAGTTCGCCATAGAAAAGCCTCTTCGGTAGTCGGCTGTCCTCCATGCGGGTGCGTATGACCAGCCCACAGAAGTTGGGAGCGTAGAAGCATGGCGTGAATGCTGTCACACTTGGCACGTTCCATAATTACAAAGAATGCAAAACGCCAAGATTTTAAAAATAGCGCTTTAAAAATTTAACTGCAGAAACAAAAACAAACGCCTACATGATGGAGTTTGCAAAACAGAAGTACAAGATACAGATGGACAGAGAAAAATATACTAAGGATGTATTAAAGGAAATTTTAAAAATCACAAGGCTAAATTCAAGCTAGAAAGCCTTAAAAAATTGTACGTAACTAGCCAATAACGTGTGGAAATTAAAAGAAAAAAAACGGCAAAGGCCCTCATATAACATGGAGCATTTTAAAAAAGCTAGACCTGGTGATATCTGCAAATTGTGCCAAGAAGATAAGTTAGCCATATTTTTTTCCAGAACGAGAAAGGTTACTAAATAAAAGGTCGGAAGTAATAATCTGGATGTAAACATTTCAGAAAATATATTTCAGGGTCATACACACCCGAATGAAAGATATTATAATTCTTTAAAAACTCCCATATTTTGAAATTTCAGTTACTTTAAACTTAGATTGCGTGTTCTGAAAATCCCAGTTGAGCGTTTGAAAGAACGTTGAGATATATCAGTTGATATAAAATGACTGAAGATATCGAATGTTTGAAACCAAGGTTGCGTAATCGACTGACTTCCAAATAAAAATATTTAAAAGCTCTACATTATATATTTATTGAGCAGTTTTAATACAGTTGTATCATCTTCTGTATTTGATATGGTATTCAATTTTCAGCTGAGTTTCAAATAATTTAAGTTGTCTGTTATATTCATGTTTTCTATTGTTTAGCCATAGATATCCTCTCTCCCAAAAAAGGGTTAATCTTTGTTCCCGTGGAAGAAGATATTTCTCTTTGACTGTATCATTCACTCCTTTTCTTTATCCCTTCACCATGAATCTGTAGAAGTGACCGCAGTTTGTCTCAGAATACCAGAGGCTAAGGATTAAGAAATTAAATGAAGCTATCACCACATTATCCGAACGAAAGAACGGGATTTTTTTCGATTTTAAAAGTCTTCTTTCATTCACTCGGAGGAGGTTAGCTTCTGATCTGAACTTGCGTGTTTGCTAATATTTGATATAGTATTCTATTTTTAGGTGTGTTTCAAAGAATTAAAGCTTAATTTTGAAATGTTAAGTTGTCTGTCATTTTCATATTCTCTATTGTTTGGCTATAGATATCCATCCCGTAAAAACTGTTAATCTTTGTTCTCATATCAATCAAACTGAGTGTATATATATATTTATATATATATATATATATATATATATATATAGATAGATAGATAGATAGATAGATAGATAGATAGATAGATAGATATCTTTGTTAATATCTATATATCTATTGAGATGAAATATGTGAATACTGTAATTGAAGTTTTAAAAAAATAGAAATTTTGGGATTTCTCTAATTTATTTTGGAGGTAAGCTTATTTCTGTTTTGTTTGGAAGCCTTTGTGATTGAGGTTTTGAATGTTTGATATACGGTATGATATAATCAAGATGTTGGCGTTCCACACGATATCAAAGAAATAAATGTTTAGGAAAGAAAACCCGTCAATATTGAAAAAAGCGATAACAAATTTCAGAAATATCATTTTTAGAAAAATTGTTTTAACAGAAATATTCTAGGAATTTCAATTGGGAGTCAGTCAGTTAAATATCATACATGATACGCGCTTGGGTAATCATGTCTTTTTCGAGACATGATTGACATGAGTAGAAGACATGAGTAGAAGATTTTTTCGCAGTAGGCTGTCATTCCCAGTAGGCTATGGTAGACTGGTTGCCAACCAAGGCTATAGAACCCAATCTGTCCTGCTATTTAACCTATAGCTGGGGGAGGAGAAAAGATGGATTAATACCTTTCCCGAGGGCATTTGTTCGTATGTGAATGTAACGAATTTAACTAGAATTCGAACTCAACAGTAATTAATGCTCAATATTCAGTCAGTGAATGCCGAAACTTTACCGAAAGGCTAACTTTCTATATCTCGTGGTAGGTGCTTTGGGTGACATATTGTATTGCGCACCTCGCCGTGGTGTAATGGTTAGCCAGGTTGTCTCTCTAAGTCAATTACAACTGAATAGTGGGTTGGATCCTCGCTGGGTGTCCTGTACTTCTTAACTACGCATCAAAAACCGCCATACTGTTTTGCGCCATATTGTGAGATTTCATCCAACGCACAGGTGCTGTATCTGCACGTGTGAATCTAACTGTTTTTCAGTAATTATTATTTTTCATTGTACGTCGCTAATATCAAAGCTGATTCCACCTGATGTTACGAAGACATCTACTTCATTTATACGCATAGGTTTATATATTGATATTCGCATTGTAAAATCGAAAATCATCGACTTCATCACAACTTGCAAAAGTGAGAATCCAGCAGACAGCTTTTAATTTATTATATGTTTCTCGTGCGCTTAAAAGCGAAAAGTGATACATTAAACATTTAAATTTGAGATGGCCGCATGCGCGAACGGAGGCGACGGTGCAGGGACCGCTGATTGCTATTCTGTATTTGGTGGTCAGGTGAGGTGGACTAGGCAGATTAAGGGTGAATAAAAGAATGTGTTGGAATAGAGAGCCAAAACAAACAAATGACCACTGAACGCCTAGCGAGTGGGGAGAAGGTCGGTGGTTGTCAACAATCAATACATTTATATACATCAATAGCCTCATTACATCTATCTATCTATCTATCTATCTATCTATCTATCACTGTTTATTTACAATCTATCACAGGTTCTATCTATCTATCTATCTATCTATCTATCTATCTATCTATCTATCTATCTATCTCCGTTTATTTACAATCTATCTCAGACTGTCCCATCTATCTATCTATCTATCTATCTATCTATCTATCTATCTCCGTTTATTTACAATCTATCTCAGACTGTCCCATCTATCTATCTATCTATCTATCTATCTATCTATCTATCTATCTATCTATCTATCTATCTATCTAGCAAGTTAGATAAATAGACAGGTAGTTAAATACCTGTATGCATTATTACATAGACACAGAGAATGATGAAATGAGGGATGAACATAATGAGAGACATTCTGCCTGAATAGAAGCATTCGTACACATCAGCACGCGCTAAAACACGCGCACATAAAAACTGGCGCACGCATATATGTGCACACATGCACTCAAACATGGAAAGATAGAATAGTAAAATCAATTTTAATATAAATACACACACACACGTATATATATATATATATATATATATATATATATATATATTATACAACGTCGGTGACATGATTCGAAGTTTCATGCGTTACGCAATCATCAGGTGCATATTACGAACTGATTTGAAGAGATTTTAATCTAAGTTCACCCTATGTTCATGGAAGTTCACTCTAATAATTATTTTTAATTTATCACGAGTAAAATTTAAATAGACAAAAATTATATATAGAGAGAAAAAAATGAAAAATTTAATTTAAAAATTATGCTTAAAAGGCAGGCCGATGAATTCAGAGTGGCGTAAGTTGAAGTTATTAATAGTGATATATGTAGGGAAACGAAAAAAAGAAAAATGAAAAGTAGAGGAGTAATTATTGCCTATTTGATTTTAAATATTATATATATATATACTAGCAGTATAGCCCGGCGTTGCTCGGGTGTAATGAAAGCTTTAAAACTAATCCATGGTCCTGGAGCTCAGATTCTTTGGACGTTGGCACGAAAGACTAAAAAGCAATAGTTGTTTCCAGTTAAAGCGAAAACCGTAGACTGAAAGAAAAATGAATGGATGTAAGTCAAATTTTGATTTCCTGGTATCGATATCAAATAAGTTTTTTTCATCGTAAACTGAATTTTGAAGGCTAAATAAGTCCTCTGAGTAAATGGTATTATGGTTGAGACTAAGAACTACAATTATACCTACTTAGAGCCAAACCCGAAGCAAAAACTAAAATAAAAAGCTGAAAAAATAATACAGACATACAGGCAGATAAACAGACACACACGCAAACATCTTGCCTTTTTGATATATATATATATATATATATATATATATATATATATATATATAAATAAATATTATCGATTTTCTGCACTATTGTAAGAACTGTAACCTCGAAATTTTTCAATATCGTTTCTTATGCTTTTTTTCTATGAGTGTAACAAATTTGATTTATAATCGGACCACTTCTTCTATAACCCGATATTTTTGATTAACAATTTTTGATATTTAATGAAGGTACCTCGACACAAAACGTAGCTAAGAACACTCGCAGACGCTTATTGTAAAACTGTAAATTTTCAAGAAAATCGGTTCAGCCGTTTCGGTGTCTATAGGTAACGGACACACACAGACACACAAACACACACGCACACAGACAAAGTTCCATTTATATATAAGTTTATATATATATATATATATATATATATATATATATATATATATATATAAAACGACCGAGATAGATAGATAGATAGATAGATAAATAGATAGATAGATAGATAGATAGATAGATAGATAGAAACTGAGCGAGAAAGATAGATAGAGAGATAGATATGAACAGGCATAGATAAAAAGATATTACAGAGAGAGTGAGCGAGACAAAGTGAGAGAGAGAAAGAGAGAGAGAAAGAGAAAAATGATTCGACTGAAATACATAATATTTTTAATTATCTGTTAAAGTGTATGTATAGACATACCAGCAAAAGATGGGAAGATCATTTAGCAATAAATGTTAACTACTTACCTTAAAATCTATGTTTCCATAATGTTCCATAACATATACAAATTGTTATATCACCTGCCTGCTTTTAAAATTTCTCCCTGGGTTGAATAAGTAAGAGAAGATTTGACGGTTTTCGGATCATGTATACTTTAATCAGAATTTATACAGCGCGTCACATATCCCTCCCAGAAAGGCCTCTCATATAAGTCATTTGCTAAGTGATGACAATATTGCCACTAATGTATGACTATTATATGAGGGGTACTTATTGTCGCAACCTGTACTTAAAATCGTTCTTCCGCCAACGGTCGTTTAACTTTGAAATAAATATCTGCATTAAGTTAGTTGATTGAAAATTCATTCTTTTCCTATGTTCTGTCTATTTTTTTTTTCATTGAATTTAACCCAAGACCCAATAGAATTTTCATCGAATTTTAACCCAAGACAGAAAAGAAACAAGACTTCCTACAGGAAGTAGTTAAATAAAGCGGAAGAAAAGAAGTACATATAAACCACAAGCAAACTGAATGCGTGTTAATCAGTAAAAAAAATCCCAATTACAAATTGGGGATACAAAAAATCAAACAGGGGCAGAATTCTTTTTTAATCATTTCACCCCAAATACGGCGTTAACGACACTAATGTACAAAGGATTACATAAAAGATTTGACGTTTTAGGCAGGAGGAGAGTGAAGACAAATGCGAACCAGATACAGGGGTTGAAAGAGAAAGGGCAAGAGAAGGATGTGAGCACAGGAGTGTAAGTTGAGAAGGCAGAGAGAAATGAAAAGAACAAGATACACAAGGTGATGTAGAAAGGACTGGAGTTGATAAAAGATGGGAATTGACTTTGCATTTAAATTCCTGGGGGTTATAGCCGTCAGGAAAGCATATATATGGAAGGGAGTTCTACAGGCGGGAAACGCGAGAAAAGAAACTGAGGGAATAGAATTGTCGCCTGCGTTTGGTTGATCTAACTGTAAAAGGGTGAGACCTTGTAGCCAGTCAGGTTGCCCGAGTAAATTCTTGCGGAGGGGGCACCAGTGACCAAGTTTGTCAGAGCAGATGCCATGAAAATATTTAGAGAAGAGACAGAGGGAAGCCACATTCCGGCGATGAGAAAGTGGCTGAAGTCGATCTGCCAGGTCGAGATTAATTATATTACAGATTATCCTCTGGAGCCTGTCGAGAACATTGAGATGAACAGCAGGAGCGTCTGACCAGATATGACAACAGTATTCCATGCACGGTCGAATAATTTGGAAGTGTTCTAACAGAGGACGGAAAGTGGGATACGAAGATCCGAAGGTGTATTGGCATGACCAAGGATGCATTACAGAAGTTGAGTAAAGTAAAAGAGACAGGAAATTTTCGCTGGAAAAAAGAAGTGTTTACTAAATTGTTATCCGATGTGTGTCCTTCAATATGGCAGCGAATACTGGACAATCTCAGCAAAGATGAAGGAAAGATTTGAAGCAACCAAAATGTGGTTTTATAGAAGGATGTTAAGGATGCCATAGGCAACACAGGAGCAACGACGATGTTTTGGAGGGAATAGATACGAGAGGGAAACTGATACTTAACACCAGGAAAAGAAAGCTGAAGTTTTTGGGACATGTAAAGAGGAAGGGAGGCTTGGAGAACCCGACGCACACGGAACGGATAGAAGGGAATCAAGACAAAGCAAAGCAACGCATGACATACTTGACTGACTCCAGCAGATGGATGGTGAAGCATAGATTATATGGGATATTAGGTGAAGGAGTATTAAGAGTGGCAAGCGATAAGGAGATGTAACAAAACCATGATTACCTACGTCCTGGAGGGACACGGTACATAGAAGAAGAAGAAGAAGAAGGCAGCAAAGGATTAGTTAGTCAAGTGTGATACGTAATACACGCTTATGTGATCATGTACCTTTCGAGATACGACTGACAGGGTAGGTCATTATCCCGCAGTAGGTTGCCATTACTTTCTGCGGTAGACTAGTTGCCAGCCAAGGCTATAGAACCCAATCTCTCCTGCTATTTAACCCATAACTGGAGGAAAGAGACGGATTGATACCTTTCGCAAGGGTATTTGCGCGTAAGTGAATGCGAGGAATTCAACTGGAATTCGAACTCGGCTCCCCGATTTCTTGTTTCGAGCCGATATCTACTGCACCACAACGCACGTCCAAAGTGTTATTGAGTGTGAAAGATTTAGAAAACAGAAAAAATTATGAAGGAGCTAGAACAATTGATGACACTAGATTACTATTGTGATTGCATTTAAAGTTCTAAAGTTCAAAGTTGACCGAAAATATGGAGCAGGCAGTTCCTCAAGCGAGAAGTGAAAAAAAAAAAAACGAAACTGTTAGTACATAATAAACATGTACCAATTCAAGCGTGAATTGATGAGACCTAGTTGCCAATCTAGTACTACGCTTCAATTCATAAAGTCTAGGGACAAGATTGAAGAGCTCGTGCAAAGAATTACCATGAAAATACTTATAGAAAAGACAGAGGGAATCTAATTCACATCCAAGAAAAAGAACTGAAACTGATAGGCCAGGTCAGTACCAAAAATATATCTGATTCTTTTTTAGATTTTATCAAGAGCCTCTAAATAAATTTTTGGATTTATCTATATTTCTGAGATGAGGCAGTATTTACAGTATTTACATTATTCGGACTATTGTCCTCATCTTTGCTGCCATTTTTTTAAATAATCATATCGCCCCAAGCAAGGCATTTTACTGCCACTGTTTTGCAGGGGGTTACATAGAAGGAAAGTTGTGAGAAAGAGTGACAGGTTATAGGGGGTGTCAGGAAGTGAGTAAGAGAAGGGTGAGAATACTGATGAGAGAGGAGTGGACGGAGAAGGGAGCATGAGAGAGAGGATGCAGGTTAGTGAGATAGGAGATGACTGCTGACTGCTGACTTTACATTTAAATTCTTGTACGACGTTTTGGCCGTTGTACGCCCAGGCCTTCTTCAGATGCTAAGAATTTCGAACTGAACCCTTTATTACAATTACTGGGGTATATGATCTTCATTCCTTCTGAAGTAGTGCCTCTTTTGGTAGTCATGAGTTATCTCTCTCTAACCCTGTAAATTATTTGTTCATCACTGCTGTAGCCCAGTAAATATAGATGTGGGTTAGTTCTTGTGATTTGACCTAAAATGTTGTCAGATCAATACCACGCTTGAGCAGTGGTGAACAAGTAACTTACAGGGTTAGAGGGAGATAACTCATGACTCCCAAAAGAGGCATTCGTACACAAGGGAGGAGAATGATATACCCCAGTGATTGTAATAAAGGGTTCGGTTCAAAATTCATGGCACCTGAAGAAGGCCCGTACGCACAACAACCAAAATGTCGTACAAATAGCAACAAATATGAGGACAATAGTCCGAATAATGTAAATACTGTAAATACTACCTTATCTCAGAAATATAGACAAAGGGTTCGGTTCGAAATTTCTAGCACCTGAAGAAGGCCGGAGCGTACAACGGACGAATCGTTGTACAAATGACAACAAATATGAGGAGAATAGTAAGAATAAAGTAAATATTGTAGCCGCTTTTGAATGCGCATAATCATAAGTAATTCCATGTCTTTTTAAGCTCTCTGAGAGTTTTTATTACAATGATTGGACCGAAATGTTTGTAGAGACGACGGTAGTGGGACCGAAATACTTGAGAGACGACGGTAGTGGGACCGAAATGCTTGAGAGACGACGGTAGTGGGACCGAAATGCTTTAGAGACGACGGTAGTGGGACCGAAATGCTTGAGAGACGACGGTAGTGGGACTGCTGATTGGTCACTATTCGAAGTGGCTCCCATTAATTCAAATTTCATAATTCTTTTTCGATTTACTGTAAGTGTATAAGCCGACCATGTACAGTGCGACTCCTGGCATTTTTTTAACCTCTCCAGAGAATTTTACCTGTGTATAAAGAAATCAGTCACTAAAATGCACGAGAATAAACGACTTTACGTGAAATATCTGATGCGATGATTTAGATACCGTGTTTTTGTTTTCGTTCTACAGTAGCTCACTTACCCTGGGACTACCTGTTACTTAGTGAAAAGTTTCCATTTTTTTCTCTCGACATAAAGAACAAAACCTCATCCACTATGCATGCCATTAAAAATCAATAAATACCTCATGTAAATGAAGCACTGATAGCTTTTCCTGTCTCAAATGTGCATCCATCTTAGTGTTTACACCGCTGTTGTATTTCCTTATCAATGACAACCATTTTGTCAAAGTTATCGTGGGAACGTAGGCCTATCAGGTAGGTTACTCTTGCTGAAAATTTATGTATTTTTAAGCCTTCCAGAAAAAATGTCCTGACCAGAAATGCGTGAATGTTTATGTTTGCCGGAAAAAAACACGTACTAAACTAAAATAAATAAATAAAAATAAATGGTTCTCGTTGATGAAACTATGGATTTTTAATAAAAAAAAAAAATAATCCGTCTAATTTTCTGACATTGATTCGAATCAAGTGTATTTATTTATTTATTGGAAAAAGCGGGTCATATCGTAATGAAGATTTTCAGACAATTTGCAACAGGTTTTCATCAGGTTTTAAGAAAGCTCTCGTTATTGTTTTGCGTAAAGAGGATGACATATCAGTCAGTCAGTTATTTTCTATACATGAAACTTGACTGACTGGGCAGAGGATAATCCTACAATAGGTCGACATTACTTTCTGCAGTAGACTGGTGGCAAGCCAAGGCTATAGAACCCGATCTGTTCTGTCATTTAACCCATAATTAGAGAGAAGAGACGAATTAATACCTTTCCCAGGAAGAAATTCAACTGGAATTCGAACTCGGTTCCCCGATTTATCGTTCCGAGCCGATATCCACTGCACCACAACGATATTCTAAAAGGAAATTCTCCGTAATTCTGCCATATTATATTTACAAACTTTTACGACGACCAAAATGAGTAAGATAACCTTTTTTCTATGTTTTTCCAAAATACTATGTAATAGAAAGAAAACTCTGATAGAAAAAACATTCCAGGGTTTTAATCCTGATCAAGGAACGAATTCCTCGCAACAGACAGTACACTTATCTTGAAAGGGCACGTGGTTGTCTTTCCCGGAAATCGTAGATATGCGTACAGACTGGGTTTAATATTTCTCAAACTGTATCAACATTCTTTTTGGACGTGGCATTTTATTATGCGTCGAGGTAATAAAAAATAGAGATTTGGGTATCAGAGTTAGAGATATTGCTTAGGCAAATATCCATTTATACGTTTATCTATCTATCTATCTATCTATCTATCTATCTATCTATCTATCTATCTATCTATCACAGTTTCTTTTCATCTATCTATCTATCCATCTATCTATCTATCTATCTATCTATCTATCTATCTATCACAGTTTCTTTTCATCTATCTATCTATCTATCTATCTATCTATCTATCTATCTATCTATCTATCACAGTTTCTTTTCATCTATCTATCTATCTATCTATCTATCTATCTATCTATCTATCACAGTTTCTTTTCATCTATCTATCTATCACAGTTTCTTTTCATCTATCTATCTATCTATCTATCTATCTATCTATCTATCACAGTTTCTTTTCATCTATCTATCTATCTATCTCTCTATCTATCTATGAGTTTCTTTTCATCTATCTATCTATCTATCTATCTATCTATCTATCTATGAGTTTCTTTTCATCTATCTATCTATCTATCACAGTTTCTTTTCATCTATCTATCTATCACAGTTTCTTTTCGTCTATCTATCTATCTATCTATCTATCTATCTGTCTATCTATCTATCTATCTATCTATATATATATATATATATATATATATATATATCACAGTTTCTTTTCATCTATCTATCTATCTATCTATCTATCTATCTATCTATCTATCACAGTCTTTCTCATCTATCTATCCCAGTGTATTGATATCTATCTATCTATATTACTTCCTATCTCAGTTTGTTCATAACGATTTTTTCGTCTATTTATCTATCCGTCTATCCGTCTATGTATCTATCTAGTATCTAATTTCCAATTCCAAGAGCTAAGAATATGAACCTAAGGAAATTCTCTAATCTATACTTACGGAAAGCACAGTTGCATTCTTTTCATGTTTGCCTCACAGAATGCGGGATCTTAGTTCTCATTTATTAATAAGTACTTCTTCGAAAAACCAAATTTCCTTTCTATCAAGAAATGTACGAACACATATCAGCTTCAGAATATTATCCAGCAAAAAATCGATATATTTTGCTATTCCTAACATTTACTTATATATATACATACACTACCGGCCGTAATTATTAGGCCATACCAGTTTTTTTGTTTTTTAATATTTCTTTCATACCATTTTTAGTATTTATTGCCAAGTGGATAATTCTAAACGAGATAGAATGGTTCTTTTGTTATTATTACATTGCAAAATTTTACAAGACAAGGCAGCAAAGATGAACTCGTCCGAATCACCCCAAATTTTCTTCATTCTTTCATTGATGAAATTGCAATATAGGTAATTATTAAATATTTATAAATTCATTTCATGCACATGTTATTGTGCAATATTAGCAAAAGAACTATTCTATTTTCATTTACAATTATTCACTTGGCAATAAATACTAAAAAATAGTACGAAATACATCAATTCTGTAAAAAAACCTGGGGTAGCTTAATAATTACAGCCTGTAGTGTATGTATGTATGCGTGTATATATATATATATATATATATATATATATATTCTAACGTATTACATGCATATACTAACGTAATACCTGTTTTAACGTAGTAATAATAATAATAATAATAATAATAATAATAATAATATGTATATATATATATATATATATATATATCACTTTTGAACATGAGCAAACTACAAACTACTACAAAATTCTACATTTTGTTTCAACATTGATAGAACAGTATAAGGTAGTTAACAACGATGGTATTAACTACCAGATGTAACCGGAAAACTGTGTTGCTAAAAATGACTGTCCATTTTTTCTGCTTTAAATATAACGGTTGACAAATTGCTAGCGTTCATTAGCATAACTCACACCCCTGAAGATGATCTCGGAAAGGGGATGATAGTAGTTGGGTACCTTGAGAAATTAATGAAAATAACATCTGTCAAAGTTACATCTCATTTCTGACATCTTTTGATTGAAATACGTAAAAGTTTATCCATGAGTATGAACGGATTTTATTAAAAATAAGCAAACATAATAATTGCAATTGATTTAATCTGACATTTCCTGCCTAAATACAGAAACATATACATGTAAATATTCTTCATATCGTCTGATAAGCTTTATAGCATTAAGGTTGAAAGAAAAAAGAAAATCACAATATTGATACACGTTTTTTTATTTAATTCTTTCTGTGCTTTCGGCTTATATCAGCCATTATCAAAGATGACAATTATATTTCGTGTAGTAAACAGTTCGCAGACGAACGATAGCAGTAATCGTCTATTTTGTTTGCATATATATATATATATATATATATATATATATATATATATTGTCTTCAAATATCCTGAATATGTTTGATAATCTAGAGAAATTCAATCAATCAGTATCATGAAGTTTGTGATCGAGTCTTGTCGGCTACGCGTACTAAAGTAACGAATGGCAAGTGCCATAAACTATTATAAATTAATCAAAAGATATGTTCACTAAGCTGTTGATTGCCTGTACTTTGAGTTTCATGGAATTAAACGCACTTATTAGCAAAGATGATGATGAATTCAGTCCGGTCAGGTGCGTACTACCCCGAGCAGTGCTTTGTGACGCTCCCTATCTTGTCAACATTTGCTTTTTTTTCTACCTACATGTATACATTAAACTAAATTACAAATTAAACGAAGCACAACGGAAAAGAATGAAAATAATTCCCTGATTTTGGTGTCATTCTGGATACTTTTTTCTTCATCCAAATCCTTGAAAATATTTTGTCTATACTGAGTCTCGAAAAAACACTAATATAAAATTAGCTTTTTATATCCATAACTAGCAGTATAGCCCGGCGTTGCTCGGGTGTAATGAAAGCATTAAAACTAATCCATGGTCCTGGAGCTCAGACTCTTTGGACGTTGGCACGAAAGACTAAAAAGCAATAGTTGCTTCCAGTTAAAGCGAAACCGGAGACTGAAAAAAAAGCTTTTTCGTCATAAACTGGATTTTGAAGGCTGAATATGTCCTCTGAGTAAATGGTATCATGGCTGAGACTAAGAACTACAATTATATCTACTTAGAGCCAAACCCGAAGCAGAAACTAAAATAAAAAGCTGAAAAAATAATACAGACATACAGGCTGATAAACAGACACACACACAAACATCGCCTTATATATATATATATATATATATATATATATATATATATATATTATCCATTTTTTGCACTATTGTAAGAACTGCAACCTTGAAACTTCTGAATATCGTTTCTTATGTCTTTGTCTATGAGTGTATCAAATTTGATTAAAATCGGACCACCCCTTCTATAACCCGATTTTTTCGATTATCGATTTTCGATATTTATCGGAGGTACGTCGGCACAAAACCAAGCTAGGAACACTCGCAGACGCTTATAGTACAACTGTGTAAATTTTCAAGAAAATCGGTTCAGCCGTTTCGGAGTCTATAGGTAACGGACACACACACATATACAGACACACAGACAAAGTTCCATTTATAAATAAGATGAGATGTTGCATATGTTAACTTTATTTTATCAAGACAAATATCAGTTGCCACAAAACATTGTTGATTTATTTAAGAGGGAATGACCAATTATGACAGATCTCTAATTTGTATTTAATTTTTGGTCAC
Source organism: Ascarosepion bandense (assembly GCA_037127315.1). Classification (NCBI taxonomy): domain Eukaryota; kingdom Metazoa; phylum Mollusca; class Cephalopoda; order Sepiida; family Sepiidae; genus Ascarosepion; species Ascarosepion bandense. Next base: position 117,096 of record JBBBDQ010028653.1, on the reverse strand, counting down.
TATGTCAGGCCAGGTAGTTTTTTTACGCCTGAATCCATCTTGCACATATACAAATAAACCATCCGCCCGTGCATAGAATACTGCAGTCATATATGTTCATCTCAGTGTTCCCGAGAGGCTCCAAAGGAGAATCTGTAACGTGATAGGTGCCGATTTAGCAGCTAGACTCCAGCCACTTTCTCACCGGCGGGATGTGGCTTCCCTCTGTCTATTCTGCAAATATTTTCATGGCTTCTGCTCCGACGAACAGAAGTGCCCCCGCCACAAGACTTTACACGTTCAACCAGACTGGCAACAAGGTCCCACCCTTTTAAAGTTAGATCAAACAAATGCAGCCGACAATTCTACTTTAATAGCTTATTCTCTTGCACTTCCCTCCTGTGGGACTCCCTTCCATATACTTGCTTTCCTGACAACTACAACCTCCAAGAATTTAAATGCAATGTCAATTCCCATCTCTTATCCACTTGACTCCAGTTCTTTCTACATCAGCCTGTATAACGTGCTCTATTCCTTTCTCTCTACCTTCGCAACTTTCTTCACACCCGTGTTCTCATCCTTCTCTTGCCCTTTCTATGACACCCACTGTAACTAGTTCGTCTTTCCCTTCACTCTCCTCCTGGTTAAACTTTTACTCTTATGTAGCCCCCCTGCGCATCAGTGGCGGTACCGCCTTAATTGGGGTGAAACTATAAAAATAAATACGGTAGCTATTGACAATTAGTTCTAATCATCTGTTAAATAGGACCCCCTTATTGATAAGGCCTATTGTCGTTACCAGAATGCTGATTGGCACGCACTTAATGATTTTTATTCACTTTCCACCGATGACGGACTTCCCTGTACGATATTACTATGATAAATCGATAATGGTGAGATTCGATCCCGGGTTTTGTGGTCAGAATTCTAACTTTCTAACCAATCGGTCACATTAACAGCATTCATGTTGTCAATCGTTGAACAGTTATCAATATCATATTTCAATTGCGTAGAACACAGAATGTTCCCGGCAGTGTCGATACCCAGTGACTAGACAACTGGTACTAGAATTTTAAAGCCATTTTCTACCAGACAGGATTTTGGTGGATCCCGAGGAATAAAATTTTTTAATAGTAGAAAGCAATACACAGAGCAAAATAACCTGATATTTTGCAATATCTAAACTTGGTTTTCTTAACTAATTTATTGTGCTGAGTTGCTTTCTTAAATTTCAAGGACCTCGAAAATATTGTTAATATATGTGTATGTATCTGCCATATCTGGTCGAGTGCTCCTGCTATCCACCTAGGGTTCCTTGACAAAATCCAACGGAGAATCTGTAATGTAATCGATCCTGACTTGGCAGCTCAGATACAGTTACTTTCTCACCGGCGCAATATAGCTGCCCTGTGTCTCTTCTACAAATAATTTCACGGCTTCTGCTCCGATGAACTTAGTTCACTGGTGCCTCCTATGTATAAATTTACTCGAGCCACAAGATTAGCAACTAGGTCCCACCCTTTTACTTTGAAACCAATAAATTGTAAATGCAAATTCTACTCCTGTAGCTTCTTTTCTCGCACTTCCCGGCTGTACAATTCCTTTCCATTTACTTGCTTTCCCGACAGCTACAATCTCCAAAAATTTAAATGTAATCTCATTAACCTGCATCCTCTCTCTCATGCTCCACTCTCATCAGTATTCTTATAATTCTCTTACCCACTTCCTGACACCCCCTATAACCTGTCACTCTTTCTCATAACTTTCCTCTTATGTAACCCCTGTAAAACAGTGGCAGTAAAAGGCCATGCTTGGGGCGATATCACCAAAAAAGAATTGTGCGTTCGCGTTAAGTAGACGTATTGTTATAGATTTAATAATTAGTGTAAACGTGTTATAAATTTATACGATGGTCATTTAATAAAAAAGGTGATTTTTTTCAAAGGTGAATTTTTTAATACAGATAGAAGCTTACATTTTTATTTTTTATTTTTCAACGTAGTCTCTCAGCAGTGTCACACTCTTTTCTTATTTGTGCACAAACTTCCGTATTCCCTCAGCGTAAAAATCCTTGGACCGATGTCTCATCCAATCGCTCACAGCACTTTTGACTTCATCGTCACTTTCAAAATTCTTTAAACAATTTAGCTCACTTGTAGACATTTTTTTTTTTTGGCTAAAACATGTGGCACTATACACAGTTGACATTCTCCTGTCAATGTCAACTGGTTTGCATCCTTCAGCAACCAGTCTTGATAACCGACTTCTGTTCAGTCCTGGATCATGCTTCTTGGTCGATCATCTTTGTTAATCTTTAAAACTCTCAAAGTTTTTTTTTAATCTATAAAAAAATTAAATCCCTTTGAAAAAAATGTAAAGGAAAAAAATAATAGAAGTAAGCTTCTATCTGTATTCGAAGTCCTTATACGAAAAATTCACCTTATTTATTGAATGACTGTCTTATAGTAACATAAGTGTGTATACTAGATTTATGAATTGTATGTATTTTGAATTTTTCGAATTGAATTGATCACCTATATTGCCTAAGTTTTATTATTGTACGCAATTAGGCTACAATAAAATTTGTATTTTATTTGAATACAACATTAAAATAAAAGATAAAATAGAGTGAAGATCCCGTATCATAAACTGGGAGTAGCGGGAACCGTTGCAAGTGTCCTTTTGCATCCGCGCTGAACCCAATGATTAATTAGCTTTTAGAATTATCATAATCGATTTTTTGGCGAAAGGCAATTTTTCCATTCAATAGAGCAATTATAACAATATACAGTAATAAAATTTATTTGACGGATAGAAGATTCCTTGATCTTACCAAATTCAACAAATGATTTTTTCTCTTCTTATTAAGTCGTTCCAACGAAGCACTTTACGGATTTTATTTGGCTTATATGAATTGACAGCAGCCCAAATCTTTCTTTACAAACATCATTAAGTAACCTTTATGATGTTTTATTTCTACGTTTGACAGCCATGCAAATTCTCGTTTTGACAGCCAAACAAATTTACGTAAGTCAATGTAGTACCACTATTTACCCGCCCCATCTGTGACTTCAGAAGCTCGTAAAAACTGACAAAATGGCGGCTAATAAGTGAACGATAAAAAAAGTAAACACTGAAGCTCAAATGAGAAATTCGCAATGTGTTAGAATAGATGGTTGCTATTCTAAATCAGCGTTCACTGCACAAAGTGAACAGCGTGTTTGGTCTTCAGTGCGACTCTCACATATTTAATAAATACGTTTTTATTTATCTATACCAGACAGCAATACAACATTGTGGTGCAGTCAATATCGACTCGGAAAGAGAAATCAGTAAAGCTGAGTTCGAATTCCGATCGAATTCGTTGCATTCACTTACGCACAAATAACCTTGAAAAGGTATTAACTCGTTGCTTTTCTCAACAACTATGGGTTAAATAACAGGACAGACTTCAGTGCAACCCTCACATATTTAATAAATACGTTTTTATTTATCTATACCAGACAACAATACAACGTTGTGGTGCAGTGAATATCGACTCGGAACGAGAAATGGGAAAGCTGAGTTCGAATTCCGATTGAATTCTTTGCATTCACTTACGCACAAATAATCTTGAAAAGGTATTAACCCGTTGCTTTTCTCAACAACTAATGGGCTAAATAACAGGACAGACTTCAGTGCAACCCTCACATATTTAATAAGTTCCTTTTTCATTTATCAATACCAGACAACAATACAACGTTGTGGTGCAGTCAATATCGACTCGGAAAGAGAAATCAGAGAGCTGAGTTCGAATTCGTTGCATTCACTTACGCATAAATAACCTTGGAAAGGTATTAACCCGTTGCTTTTCTCAACAACTATGGGTTAAATAACAGGACAGACTGGGTTCTATAGCCTTGACTGGCAATTAATCTACCGCAGAAAGTAATAATAACTTACTGCGGGAAAATCTTCTGCCCAGTCAGTATGTCTCTTTCGAGACATGATCGCCCAAGCGTGTATCACGTATGAGACTTGACTGACTGATACCAGACAAAAGACTAGCAAAAATATCTGGCACACCAGAAAAGTTAGACTTACAATATTAATAGTAATATAATTATACGCTATTATATTCGTTCTCTGAGAAAATCACCTCTATCTGGGACCATATAATTAATATATCTGCACAGACACGCTCACACCTATATTAAAATATTTTTGTTACAGATATAATTGACGCTCATAAATCATCATTAAAACCTTGTTCTTGCGCATGGCCGACAGTGTCACCCACGGGAAAAAATCCAATCCGTACGTTGAGCAAAGTATTACCACCCTCTCATATAACCTAATCTGTAATCTATCAGGCTCAATCGGAATCTAGGTCCAACCAATCTCACGAGGACATGATTAATACTTGTAGTTAAAGCGTATATACTATAAAGATGGGCACCTCGATGTAGTTTAATGGTTAGCAAGCTTGTCAAGCTAGAATAATTACAGCTCAGTAGTAAGTTCGATCCTCACTGTGTCCCTTACTTTCAGCCTTGTGCCACCTTTAGGCTACTTTAGAATTAAAGTGCACCACGAAGTGGTTTAATAATTAGCAAGCTTGTCTCGCTAGTATCATTACAACCGAGTAGTAAGTTTGATACTCACTGGGTGTCCCTTATATCAGCCATGTGCTACATCTAAGCTACACTTAGAATTAAAAGGCACCTTGAGGTGGTGTAATGGTTACCAAGCTTGTCTCGCTAGAATCATTACAACCGAGTAGTAAGTTCGCTCCTCACTGAGTGTCCCTTACTTTCAGCCTTGTGCTACATCTCAGCTACACTTAGAATCAAAGGGCACCTCGATGTGGTGTGATGGTTAGCAAGCTTGTTTCGCTAGAATCATTAAAATTGAGAAGTGAGTTCGATCCTCAATGAGTGTCCGATACTTTCGGTCTTATGCTACATCTAAGCTATGCTTAGAATATCACCATACAAATGAAATAGAATAATAATAATAATAATAACGCAGATTCTCTGTTAAATATCCAGAAGCAATTGACCTCCTTTTATCAAGTAAGACTTTTATCAAGTATTGCCACCAACTGAATATAAAACCTGGCATGACAGAGTTGGCTAATATCTGCATTGGATATTGCAAGAAATTCATATGAACACCACTCAGAATTAAGAACTGTAACAATTTTTTTTGAGGGGGGGGGGGGCTTTACAATACACACAGACAGAACAAAGTTCATCGCCCAGACATCGTAATCAGAAACTGCAAAAACCAAAGAGGCAGTATTATTGACAAAGCAGTTCCTGTAGACTGTAATATATATTTGAAGATCTTTAATAATTATCAAAATACCAGGACATTGAAATATAAATCTCAGAAATTTAGCACATGAGGACATCAATAATTCCAGTTGTAGTTGGAGCACTTGGATTGATTGGAAATAGTTCCAATAGATTAATTGAAGGGGTTTCTGGTAGCCCTAGTACGCACAATACATCCTATATGTTTTGAAGGGCTTTATCTATAGAAAATGGGTATGATTTTTGTTTTTTTAATCAGATATTGCTCAGTCGAGAATGACATGATGCCATTTCTGACCTTAGGCCTCTGATTGAGACCCGGAAGGTGAAGTGCATCCATCAGAAATAAAAACAATATAATAATAATAATAATAATAATAATAATAATAATATACTTATTTACTGAACTATAGACATCTCATAATTGTTCTACCCATCGCGATAAAAATATAAGTCTAGTAATCTAATATTTAAACATCTAATATATTTGTTACTGATACAACCTTTCTCTTACCACATTTCTTCATGGCCAAGTCGGTAAAGCGCATTGGGCTAAACATTAGTTGCCTCTGCGTGAAGGATATATGTTCGATTCCTGCCGGTGAGCGCAAATTTAAATATATCATTTCGGGTACCTGAACAGGGTGCAATGTTTAACAAGCTTGACTCGCAGGAACCATTAAAATTGAGAAGTTAGTTTAATCCTCATTGGGTACCTTATACTTTCGGCCTCGTGACAAAGCCTAGAAAATCATCATTAGCGCACTTCGACGTGATGTAGTGGTTAGCAAGCTTGTCCCGCTAGAAACAGTTACGACTGAGTAATGATATCGATTCTCACTGGGTACCCATACATCAGATTCGACAATGTCTATAATGTGCTTAGAAAATCACCTTTCGCTTGCCCCATGAGTAACAATTGATACTTGAGTAGACGCACTGTTTTTTTTTATTCCCTCTACCGGCTTGAATATTAATGAATAGTAAAGAGCTTGTCCGGCAAGATTGGAACCTACAATGTTGAATCGCTGGTTTGAATCGTGCCACATGGTGCATTATACGTTTTTCTGCTTTCTCGAATATAAGCCATAAGACAAAAAAAAAAGTAATATTGAAAAGAAACGAATCGTCTACTCAAATATCGGTATCTACAGAAAAAAAAAAGAAAGAAAAAAACAAAGAAAACAAAAAACCTTTAAAGGGATAAAATATGTCGAAATAACATAGAAAAATCATTATTTCGTTAAAAATTATATATATATATATATAGTAAATAAAGACAAACCCGCAAAAACGGAGGGGATAATCTAAACATTATGAGTTCCACAGGCGGGAAGTGCGAGAAAAGAAGCTGTAGGAGTAGAATTGTCGTCTGCATTTGGTTGATGTAACTGTGAATGGGTGAGACCCAGATGCCAGTCTGGTTGCACGAGTAAACACCTGTTGCGGAGGCACCAGTGACTTAAGTTCGTTGGAGCAGAAGCCATGGAAGTAAGGTTCAAAACAGTGTATTAGCGTTACAAGAAAGAAGATATTCAAAAAGTGTCAATAATAAGTACTGTAGAAATAAGTAAATCCGAAGGTAATATTATGCAGCCTGACTAGTAGCTGTCGTTAACTACTACAGTTAACTGCTCTTTAACTGCTTCGCTAAACTGCTCGTAACTGCTCTGTTGACTGCCCGCAACTACTCCTTAACTGCTTTTTAGAAGTCACGCAGGTATATAGCAAAAGGAAGAGTTCATTCCTCGTAGGAGGGCACCATAACACTAAAAAATGTAAAATAAATGTTATTCAAACTTTCCTTATGAATTCATCCTCTCCTCGACATATTGGTTTCTATATCCTTAGTTGGCAACCTACTGCAGGAAGATTTTCTGTCCAGTCAGTCATGTCCTTTTTGAGACATGATCGCCCAAGCGAATATCACGTATGGCACTTAACTGACTGACTGAATCTCTCAGCCAATTGGAATAACTCTGTATCCTCATCTGTATTTCTTCACCGACTAGACCTTGTGTCAAACTTAGTCAATATATTTACTAATCGGAGACTACAGTAGAGCTATTTCTTCTCGCATTCTAATACCCAAATGCATGATAGGTTTGCTAAAATGAGTACGGGAAATTATTTCCGCCATCGATCATGTCATGAAGACGGACAGTTGAGATTTATATCCCGCATCCAACTTGGCGCCATTTTCTTTACAGGGACTTTTTCCCACTTTTCAGCAATGGCTTCTCTTCCCTTGCCAGTTTCGCTTCTCTTCCCTTGCCAGCTTCGTTCTATTCATGTCAATTCCTTTTTATGAGTGGACATTTGGTCATAACTTTAGTACTCTCATTATAACAATCTTCCACGTATGCCCATATATACGAGGGTTATTCAATAAATAAGATGATTTTTCGGTATTAGGACTTCTAATACAGATAGCGGCTTACATTTTTTTTTAATTTTTTTCCTTTACTTATTTTTCAAAGGGATTTAATTTTTTGGCAGATTGAAAAAAAAAACTTTGAGAGTTTTAAAGATTAACAAAGATGACCAACTAAGAAGCATGCTCCAGGATTGAACAGAAGTCATTTATCAAGACTTTGGTTTCTGAATCGTGCAACCAGTTGAAATTTATAGGAGATTGTCAACTGTGTATGATGCCACATGTTTCAGCCAAGAAAATGTCTACAAGTGAGCTAAATTCTTTAAAGAAGTTTGAAAGTGAAGATGAAGTGCTGTGAGCGATTGGCCAAAGATTTTTACGCTGAGGGAATACGGAAGTTTGTGCGCAGATGAGAAAAGTGTGTGACACTGCTGGGAGACTACGTTAAAAAATTAAAAAAAGTAAGTTTCTATCTGTGTTAGAAAAATTCGACTTACAAAAATTCGCCTTATTTATTAAATGACTCTCGTACGTTCTACGACCTTTTATGCCGGTCAAGTCATCTAGCGTTTTCCGAATATCGTTGCAAACTTCACATATATCTTGAAACCATACGAGATCGCTTTAGAAATTTAATTGCCAGAATCGTTTAGTTAGCACCATGTTTATATCAAAATATTTGAAGAATTTCAACAAAGAATAATAACTGCAATTTCTTACGGACTTTTGAGATTTTCAATATTCCATGCTACGTAAAATCACAATAATTCTCTCAGTATACCATTGTAAGAAAGAAGATTTTTTTCAAGAAATGTCTTGTGGAAGAAACTCCCGCTTGGATCAGTAAGTCAGTCAGTTACGTGACTACGTGATACACGCTTGGGCGATCATGTCTCTTTCGAGACATGACTGACTGAGCAGAAAATTATCCCATTACCATTACTTTCTTCGGTAGTCTGGTTGCCAGCCAAGGCTATAGAACCCAATCTGTTCTGTTATTAAACCCATAACTGGAGAGAAGAGACGTATTAATACCGTTCCGAGTTGTATTTGTGCGTAAGTGAATGCAATGAATTCAAGTGGAATTCGAAATCGGCTCACCGATTTCTCGTTCTTAGCCGATATCCACTGCACCCCAACGCATTTTCGCAGTGGATACTTCTCGCATATCCCGCGTGGATGTTTCTCTGAAAAGTACAATCTTTTTCAATTTTGAAGGTCAATCGTAATCTATATCTTCATGAGTGTGACAGAAAACGTAATATACGGAGTTTAAAAATAGAGCGTCTACTCAAATACGTGTGAGCGCTAAAAATATACATATCGAGTTAGAATAGATCAATTAAACATTTTCACTTGATACGACCTCTGCTTCTTTTCATATCTGACACAAAAATCATCATAATGATTTTAACAGTAATTCTCTTACTTGAATGATGCTCCAGCTTTTTAATAGAGAAATTTAGAATAAAAAAGAGTTTTGGTGAGCAAGGATGTGCGTTGTGATACAGTGGATATCGGCTCGGAACGAGAAGCCGGGGAGCCAAGTTCGAATTCCAGTTGAATCCATTGTCTTCACTTACGCGCAAATACAATTGGGAAAGGTATTAATCCGTCTCTTCCATGTCAGTTATGGGTTAAATAGCAGGACAGATTGGGTTCTATAGCCTTGGTCGGCAACCTGTCTACCACAGAAAGCAATAGCAACCTACTGCGGGATAATCTTCTGCCCAGTCAGTCATGTCTCTTTCAAGACATGATCGCCCAAACGTGTATTAAGTATGGCACTTAACTGACTGAATCGAGTGAAAGAGACTCCCACCCTCATTCTCTCTCTCTCTCTCTCTCACTCTCTCTCTCTCTCGCTTATCTCTTTTATTCTTTACTTCCGGTTGGAGACAAGATAGCAGACGTGACCCAGCGAGTAACTTATGCAAATTTTGGTCAGCAGAGGTCATACTATCAAACAGAGATGGGGGTAACGTAAAATCATCCAATGAATAACACTCCCGCCAAACTGAAATCGGCAATGTGTGGGCGTGAAAAAATATAAAAGAATTAGCGAACACGTGCAATAGTCAGTGAGAGCTCCGTAATCTGAAGAAGAAATGCGCCTCACTCGCAAAACAAAAATGTAATTAATCTCTACGGAAGGAATCCTCGTAAAATATAAAACAAAAGAATGAAACCACGAACATCTTCGAGATTACAACTCACGCATTAGAATGACACGGGACATTCTATAACAGTACCCACCTAAAAATAATTTAATTCTCTCTACTGAAACACACACCAAAAGAATGAAAGACTGATATGGATACAAAAATACATACTGAAATTCTTATCAAATGAATGAGATAAAACACTCATATAAAGACTATAATGATTTGTACCAAAAATATATACGAACTTTAAACACTTAAAAAAAGACGGAAATATTTATATACCACACTCAAACATATAAAACATCTAATTCTTATAGCTAAATCTGCTGCTAAGAAAGTCGGTTCTCTGTGTAGAGCCAGGAAGTTTTTTCCGCCTGAAACAATCCTGCACATATATAAATCTGCTCATATATAAATCTGCCATCCGCCCGTGCATTGAATACTGCTGCAATATCTGGTCGGATGCTACTGCTATCCACCTAGATGTCTTTGACAAAATCCAACGGAAAATCTGTAATGTGATACATCCCGACTTGGCTGTTCGGATACAGTCACTTACCGTCTTTTCTACAAATACTTTCACGGCTTCTACTCCGATGAACTTAGTTCACTGGTGCCTCCTATGCATAAATTTACTCGAGCGACAAGATTAGCAACTAGGTCCCACTCTTTTACTGTGAAAGCAATAAAATGTAAACGCTAATTCTACTCCAACAGCTTCTTTTCTCGCACTTCCTGTGCAATTCTCTTCCATTTACTTGCTTTCCCGGCAGCTACAATCTCCAAGAATTTAAATGTAAAATCAATAGTCATCTTCTATCTCACTAACCTGCATCCTCTCTCTCATGCTCCTTTCTTCGTCCACTCCAATCTCATCAGTATTCTCATTCTTCTATTATCCACTTCCTGACACCCACTATAATCTGTCAGTCATTCTCATAACTTTCCTCCTATGTAACCCCTGCAAAACAGTGGCAGTACAGTGTCTTGCTTGGGGGATGATCCTTAATACTAGCGTTTTTTTTATTCCTTATTTTACTCTGTACATGTTTCAAAGGCCCATGTATTATGACACCCATAGAACTTTCCATTGCGGAAATGAAACCAGCTGAGACTGGATGTTGTGGTACTTTTATTGTATTTGGCAACTTCCTCAGAGTTTTATACGGATTACACCAGGAATAACAAAGGATAAAAGTTTGTTACTCGATTAGTTCGTTCTAAGCCATCCGCCATATTCACCTGATCTTGAACACATTGACTGTTCTCTTTCTCGATCGCTGTAAAACATTTTTATGGGGAAAATGATGTCAAATAAAAACCACATTCAAATGCTCGACGAAAAATTTTTACATCGAAATCTGCATAATCTTAAACAACAGGAATCGAAGAGCTGTCTGCTTGGCTCCAGTCATTGTAGGATTGACTGCAAAATATATCCTCCTCCCCAAATTTATAGAGGAGACATATTGATGCATGGATTTCTTCCTAGTCAATTTTCGGTGTCATCCGACTAAGAGCTCTTCTTTCTTTCCTCTTGGAGTCAGAATGCTGCGATTGTATCTCGTCTTGTGCGTTAAAACCATTCTTAGTTGAACTTCTTTCTTAGGCTTATTACTCTTTCTTTGCCTACTTTTGAATGACATATATTGTCGGAGTAATATTATTTTTTCCTGTTATGTTCCTTTTTTATTATTGTTTATTGTCTATTCTGTTTCTTGGATGTTTCTGATAATTACATAACATGTGGCAACAATATTGGTAAACATCAGCAAATATATAATTAAACGTAATTGTATTTTAATTTTTGTAGAATAAAGTTGATATAAAAAAGTAAGTATTTATTACTCACCATAATATATATATATATATATATATATATATATATATATATATATATATATATAAACTTATTTATTAATGGAATTTGTCTGTGTGTGTATGTGTCTGCGTGAGTGTGTGTCCGTTACCTATAGACTCCGAAACGGCTGAACCGATTTTCTTGAAAATTTACACAGTTGTACTATAAGCGTCTGCGAGTGTTCTTAGCTAGGCTTTGTGTCGAGGTACCTCCGATAAATATCGAAAATCGATAATCGAAAAAATCGAGTTATAGAAGGAGTGATCCGATTTTAATCAAATTTGATACACTCACCAGTAAAAAAATATATACAAAAAAAGGAACAGTAAGAAAATAAAAAAGTATATAATAAAATAAATTAAATTAGAATAATGTGAGTTCAATGCTGTTTGAATCGTCTCTTTTCTCTGCCAGCATGTGTCCTAATGGGTTGACCAGTTAAATAAATAAACAAACAGATGAAAGGGTAAAATGTTGTCTTAAGGCATTCTGGCGCCTCTTTATTATCTTATGGGTTTGGTAATATTTTGTGTCTTTGTGTTAGTGTGTGTGTGTGTGGGGGGGGGGGGGCCTCTTTTATTTATGTCCGTTTGTGTGTGTGGGTGTTTTTTTATTTATTGTGTGTATATGTATGCGTGTTTTTTATTGTGTGTTTATGTATACGTGTTTCTGTGTGTTTTTCGGTGTGTGTTAGTTGGATTGTATTCTGTGAGTGTGTGTGTCTCTATGTGTCTGTTTTCGTGTGTGGGTGTTTTTATTTATTTATTTATTTAGTATGAATTGGATTTCCTTTTGAGATTGGTGTGTGTATGTTTTTATCTATGAGTATATGTATACGTGTTTCTGTATGTTTTTCAGTGTGTTTGTTTTTATGTTGTTTTGTTGAGCGAAGGTTTGTATTTTTTTATGAATCTTTCTTCCTGCATTAGCAGAATCTCATAATTAATAATTTGATAGATTGGTTGGACTGAAAATTGACCGTTACTGCATTCATGTAGATGATTAGAGACATATAATTTCCTGTTATATGATAATCTGATATTGCTCTTATGAAGTGAGATACGATGATTTAAGCATTGTCTCGCTCCTATGTATATTTTTGTGCATCTGTCGCATTTTAGAGCGTAAATTACATTTTTCGAGTTGCAGCTTAGATCCGATTTTATTTCGAATGTAGTTGCGTTTTCGAACTGGAAATATTTTCCTTCTATTATTATTTTGCAAACCCCACATCTTTTTTGTTGCATTTTGTGACCCCCTGTATTGTGTGTTGTTGTTCAAATTTTGATGAGGTGAGGATGTCTTTTAAATTTGGGGGCTAGCGTTTGCTATTGATTATTTTGGTTGTCTCTAAGATTTCTTTTATTTTTTCATTGTTGTTGAGTAATTCTGTGTGGGTTTTAATCCTAGTGAATAATTCCGGATTGTTTTTGTTGTGAGTGGAAACGTATGCTAGTATGTTTTCGTTTTTTTCTCTTTTTTCCTGTTGCTTTTTCGTGTTCCGGAGGGATTCTAATGGTATCTTTTTTGCTAGTTGGAAACCCTTGTCTACTAGTGGTGTGGGATATCCTCTCATTTTTAATGTTTTTCGTAATTCCTCTAGGCGTATTTTGCGTAGGGCTTCGTCACTCACTATCGTGCAAATTTTCTTGCTGTTCCTTTTTTTTGTATATATTTTTTTGCTGTTCTTATTTTTCACATACTTCCTATTAACTTTAAACAGAATGATCAGATACTCATAGAAACCCAAACGTAAAACAACGAATTTGTTCGCCTGAAGAGAGTCAATTTTAGACTCGAAACACGTGTAGTGCAAACCATGACAAATTAATACTCCATAACGTGTATGAATACCAAAGAATAAATATATATTTTAAAGAAAACGTTCACGGCTTCTCACACTTTTTATCTTATACTAATTACTCTCGTTGAAACAACCCTATTCTTTTATATATATATATATATATATATATATATATATATATATATATATATATATATATATATATTAACATGTAATTGGGCAGATTAAATTAGATAATATTTAAATATTCTAGTAAGGAAGATCAGCAGATTTTGTCGTCGAAATAATTAAATGTAACCGCTTCTTCTACTCACTTCTTTCTCGTACTGACCGTTTGTGGGACTCCCTTTTGTTCGCTTGTTTCCCCTGATAGCTACATTCTTCAAATAATTAAATTCAACGTCAATGGACTCTTCTATCTACCTGATTCCCATCAATCTCTCATCCTTTCTTCGATATTTCCTGTACCTTGTGCCCTATTTTTCTCACACCGTAACATTGAATAATCAGATAACAAATAACGCCTAACGATAACAAAAGGTTTGAAGCATGGTAGCATAATCTGCTGATCTTTCTAATTAGAATATATATACACTACCGGATATAATTATTAGGCCACCCCAGTGTTTTAAAAAAAAATGATGTATTTCATAGTATTTTTTAGTATTTATTGCCAAGTGAATAATTGTAATTGAAAATAGAATGGTTCTTTTGTTACTGTTACTTTGCAAACGTTTACAAAGCAAATAGCGACAATTTAACCATCGCACCCTGTAGATTTGCTATTTTATATCTATATATACACTACCGGCCATAATTATTAGGCCACCCCAGTGTTTTAAAAAATTAAGTATTTCATACCGTTTTTTAGTATTTGTTGCCAAGTGAATAATTGTAAATGAAAATAGAATGGTTCTTTTGTTAATACTGCACAATAACAGATGCACCAAATGAATTTATAAATATTTAATAATTACCTATATTGCAGGTTTCATCAATGAAATAACAAAGAAAATTTGAGATGATTGGACGAATTCATCTTTGCTTCCTTACTTTGTAAAATTTTGCAAATTAATAATATGAAAAGAACCATTATATTTTCATTTAGAATTATCCACTTGGCAATAAGTACTAAAAATAGTATGAAATATATCATTTCTTTAAAAAGCTGGGATAGCCTTTTAATTATGGCCGGTAGTGTATATATTTGTTTATCAAAATTCATTTTAAAATTTAGGTATCGCGATTTATTATGAAAAAGTGGACGTACCTATTTTAAACAGTCTAACAATTAACAGTGGAAAAAGTAAATAAACTTGTGTGTGTTGTTATTTCTAACATAGCTTGCTTTTATATAATATTCAAAATAGTCTGTGGGTCTGATTTACTAAGCCCAGTAAAATAAGGTAAAAAATAGCATGTTTAGTTTAAAGCTACCAGTAAAATAGACTCTGCCTATCAAAGTTTTTGATACTCATTCGTTGAAAGAACAACATAGCATGATGTGAAAAGATCTCGATATTTTAACGTCATAAAAGATCTCGATATTTTAACGTCATAAAAGATCTCGATATTTTAACGTCATAAAAGATCTCGATATTTTAACGTCATAAAAGATCTCGATATTTTAACGTCATAAAATATCTCGATATTTTAATGTCATAAAAGATCTCGATATTTTAACGTCATAAAAGATCTCGATATTTTAACCTAATAAAAACGAAGTTTTATTGTTAAAAATGTTCGTGTTATTATTAAGAGAAAAGATCACATTTGTTTTTAATTATTTATTAAAAAAAATTTGATCGTTTTTAATACGTTCAAAATGGTGATTAAAAATTTTAATTTTTCTTTTCTTTTTTTCTGACCTGATTTTTGCCAGTGTTTGTTACGATGGCAAACGTAATATTACGAAGCTCAGTTTTTGCCGATGACAGACACTTTAAATTAGAAATTCTTGCAAAAATTAAATACACGTGGAATTTTAATGAAATTTCAAAACTTATTCGCAAATGAAAGAAGTTATATTTCAAATTATTATTTTTGGAAAATGCCTGTGTAGTAAAACGCAAGATTAAATAGATAGAAATTCAATCGATAACGTTTAAAATATCATAAGCCATTCTACAAATATTAAAGCAGATATCTTTTATACCTTCTGGTTAGAATATGATCTCAGATCTTGAGTAAATCCTTATAATCCGTTTTAGGTTTGTTTTTTTTCAGTATACTATTATGAATGTAGCAGGAACAAAATAGGCTATAAAATTATTCTACGATTCCGCTCATAATGACTGGTAGAGGCGCACTTCAATGTGGTGTAATAGTTAAAAAAAAACTAGTCATTCTGGACTAATTACGACTGAGTAATGATTTCAATCCTCACTGCGTGCACCATACATTCGACCTTGTGCTATATCTAAGTTGTGTGTAGAAAATCATCATAGTCAATATTAGTGTCAGACTTCATCAATCCGACACCCTTCGGACCCAGGACATTGCCTGACGATAGTAAATGCCGGACGACAGAATTCAACCGTAAAAATAACTCTATCTCAACAGACACTCGACCCACGTCTATTGAACAGGTGAAGAGGCTCATCCCTTGTTCCCTGCATAGGATGTGGTTTCCGGCTTTCTCTTTTCCAATCTTTTCACTCTTTTCTTTTTTTTTTCTCAATTGGATTAGATAGACTAAACTATCGCCCGGTTCACACTCCACCCACGTCTATTGAACAGGTGAAGAGGCTCATCCATTGTTCCCTGTTTAGGATGTGGTTTCCGGCTTTCTCTTTTCCAATCTTTTCACTCTTACGTAGCCCCGTGCACATCAGTGGCGTTACCACCTTGCCAGGGGTGATATGATTAAAAAAAGAAAGAAAGTGGAAAGAAAGGACCACGTATAAATTACAAAAAACTGAATGTTTGGTAATCAGTAACAAAAAGGAGATCAAAATACCAATTACAAGTCGGGAATACCAAAATCAAGAAGGTACAAGAATTTAAATACCTGTGAAGTGTTCGAACAGAGAAAGTTCGACACTGAGATCTGAAGGCGTATAGTCATGGCCAAGGATGTATTTCACAAGTTCAGAAGAGTAATAATAGACAGGAAGGGTCCTGGGCATGACGATAAACTGCATTCAGCAGCAAGACCTCTGATTACGAGGTTGTGAGGAGCATGGAACCACCTCTTAATTGCTGTTGTTCTCTGGTCCACCCTGACCCAGAATGGTAGCACCTGTTAGGGTCCCAGCTATGAAAAAATAGTTAACCCCCAAACTGGGGTCAAAACACTGAAAGTATACAAATAAATTTTTATAGATATATATACATTTAAAATAGATATTTAAAGAAAAACATACGTTTTTGAAGGAAAAATTCTACAAACAATACATTTTTTTAAAACAAAATTATTACCAAAACACATTTTTGAAGGAAAAAAATAATTCTCAGCAAAACATTTTTTGAATACAAAACTAGAAGTCATTTTCAGTTTTCTAAAATAAGAAAAATAAAAGCAAAAAGTTTTCATTAAAATCTCACTAAAATCAACCTTCTCACGATAACCAAACATTAAAAAATACCTCAAAACCTCACCTTTGGCATTAAATAACCCACAAAGGTTGATATGACGTTAAACAAAACTCAAACTCATTAGACAGGAAAATTTCGTTGGAAATAAGGAAGAGGTTGCTTGATTGTTATGCGATGTCTGTCGTTCCATGTGGTAGCGAATGCTGGGCAATCTTATTAAAGATGAAGCAACAAAAATGGTGGTTTTACAGAAGGATGCAGAGGATACCATGGAAAAAACATGTGAGTAATTGCGAAGTTTTAGAGAGAATGAACACGAAAAGGAAACTGATATTTAACATAAGGAAAAGTTTTTAGGACATTTGTGATACAGTGGATATTGATTCAGAACGAGAATTCGGTGAACCGAGTTCGAATTCCAGTTGAATTCCTTGCATTCACTTACACACAAATAATTTTAGGAAAGGTATTAATCCGTCACTTTCCTCCAGTTATGGGTTAAATAACAGGACAGATTGGGTTCTATAGCCTTGGCTTTCAACCAGTCTACCGCAGAAAGTAATGCCAGCTCTTTACTGCATTATCAGTGGTAGTCAGTCAGTTAAGTGCCATACGTGATACACGCTTAGGCGATCATGTCTCGAAAAAGACATTACTGACTGAACAGAAAATTTTCCCGCAGTAGGTCGCCATTACTTTCTGCGGTAGACTGGTTGCCAACCAAGGCTACAGAACCCAATCTGTCCTGTTATTTAACCCATAACTGGAGGAAAGAGGAGGAATAATACCTTTCCCAGGGGTATTTGTTCGTAAATGAATGCAATGAATTCAACTGGAATTCGAACTCGGCTCCCTGATTTCTCGTTTTGAGTCGATTCATTGGTAGAACAAAGCTTAAAACAGGCTATAAAATAATTAATATTTCATGCAATAGAAAGACGTAGTCTAGAATCACCCATGTATACAGCGAAGATCTACCCATCTATATCAGTCAGTTGAGTGCCATACCTGATACACGCTTTGGGCAATCATGTCTCTTTCGAGACATGACTGGGTAGAAAATTTTCCCGCAGTAGGTTGTCATTGCTTTCTGCGGTGGACTGATTGCCAGCCAAGGCTATAGAACCCAATCTGTTCTGTTATTTAATCCATAACTAGAGGAAAGAGATGGATTAATACCTTTCCCAAGGGTACATGTGCGTAAGTGAATGCGGAGAATTCAACACGAATTTGAAATCGGCTTCCCGATTTGTCGTTTCGAGTCGATAGCCACTGCACCACAATGCACATCCAACCCATCTATATAGAGCGGTAAATTGTCCCCACTTTATAATTTTAAATTGCACCTTGTTTAAATGCGCCTTGTTTATTTTTTATTTTGTCGACTGCGCAGTATATTAGGATCAGTTTGGTACAGTCTGTGAGAACAAGACGCAATTTTTCCTCCAGAAATTTGGCATGCTGTACTGCTTGTCAGTCCCACCAGAATCTCCAATACAGACGTTTCAGAGTGATAGGGTGTTAGTCTAAGGACAGAACAGCAGATTCGGAAAAGCTTAGGTGATATGTGTCTCTATTCATTCTAGAAATCCTTAAACTCAAAACGGAAGTCTAAATCAATTACCTTGAGGAAGTAGTGCTGCCCTGAGTCAAGAAGGTGACTGCTGGAAAACTATTGCTGACAACCGGGCACTGCATCATTCTACACAATACAGGATTCTGGACGGATGTGCGTTGTGGTGCAGTGGATATCGGCTCGAAAAGAGTAATCGGAGAGACGAGTTCGAATTCCATTTGAATGCCCTGCATTCACTTACGCACTAATACCCTTGGGAAAGATATTAATCCGACCCTTCCCTCTAGTTATAGATTAAATAACAGGATTGGGTTCTATAGCCTTGGCTGGCAAGCAGTCTACCGCAGTAGGTATTGGCAACCTGTCGCGGGATAATTAAAATGCCTGAGGTCTAGACAGAGTAGGACTTGTGACCCTGCCCTTAAACAAATCCCAAAGAATTTTTCTCCGTCGTTTGGTAGGAACCCGGCTCAACACGACCAGTGTGAATACCGAAACAGGTAAAGGTAGGGTAGGGTAAACAAGCAGAAGAACCAAACCATGACTGTCAGATAATTTCTACGAGAACATCACCCCTTACATCTGGTCATCTAACCCTTCAGACTGCAACTCATTTGATTGTTGTGTGGTGGGCGCAGTTATAAACTAATAAAACTCGCCGTCACAACAAAGATGAAATGAAGGCAAAGAATATGGCAGCATTTACAATTAAACAAGGAGATCCCCCAGAAGAGTTGCAGAAGATTCCGATATCTTCTGGAGGTCGTATTTTCTGTGAATTTGGTCAGTCAGTCAGTCAGTTAGTTAAGTGCCATACGTGAAACACGCTTGGGCGATCATGTCTCGAAAGAGACATGACTGACTGGGGAGAAGATTATCCCGCAGTAGGTTGCCATTGCTTTCTGCGGTAGACTGGTTGCCGACCAAGGCTATAAAACCCAATCTGTCCTATTATTTAACCCATAACTGGAAGGAATAGACGGATTAATACCTTTCCCAAGAGTATTTGCGCGTATGTGAATGCAATGAATTAGGCTGGAATTCGAACTCGGCTCCCCGATTTCTCGTTCCGGGCCGATATCCAATGCTCCACAAGACACATTCAACATATCTGTAAAAAAGAGATAACAATGTTATTTTCATTATGCGTAATTTAGGCGGCAATTTATCCATCGTACCCTGTATAAAAAAAAATTCTAAGACGGTGTCACAAATACCTTCTGCTTAATGAACTGCAATAAAATTTTCTATTTTCGATTTGTAGTTTTTTTTACTTAATAACAATATCATCTAATAGGAACAAATTAATACAAAAAAGTTTAGAGTACTGTAAAATTATTGTAAAAATTCATTATTCTTTGAAAAATGCTTTCAGAAGGCAATTCTCTCTGTTACGTTTAGTGTGCAATTATATATATTGCTCTCCTGTCAAGGTCATTGAGAGAGATAATCGTAAGGCAGCGTTGGTTTAGTTCATTCTCTTTACTGCCAGTTATTAAACTTTACTACCAGTTATTAAACTTTACTACCAGTTATCAAAGCTCTTGCAGCATGTTTTACTCTTTAACAATGCTTTATTATTTTATTGTTCTTTTGCAATAATTACATCGTCGAGTAGCTAAGATTACTCTTTATTATAATGACGATATACATATATATATATATATATATATATATATATATATATATTGCTGTATTTTTGGCAGCAGGGTTACACTTATTAATCTTATTAACTTTTTAATAAACTCATTTTAAACTTATTAATTACTCATAATCTATCTTATTAATAATCTCATTATTAAAATCTATTATTTTATTCTATCTTATTGTTATCTATATAATATTGTTTATAATCTATCTCATCCATAAAATCAATTAAAGGTTTTTCCAATTTATGTTTAAGTTTTATTGCCTTTTTATTTTCCGATTCAGAAAAGTTTTGCTGTAACTGAGGACCCCATTTTACAAACCAAAATTGAATATTTAGATTTCCCAAGGACTTCTGCTTATAACTAATATGAACATTAAGGCATACAAGAATATATTTCTTTAAATTCCATAAAGTTCATTAAATGGTGGTAACAGGTGTAAAAAAAAGTAATTTTACAAACATTACAAAAATAATAACATTAATTTGTAAATAAGTCCTGAAAGTTTTATAAAAATCTGACAATTATTTTACTTTTTATGCAAGAATTTCGAAACTAATTTTTCACCGGAAATAGACGCTAAAATTCTCACACTAATTTATGCTGACTTCCAGACACTAGAAAAACCAATAATCTGAAGGTTGTAAGAAAGATTAAAAATATAATTTGTTAATCAGAAAATCCTTTTAATAATAAAACTTTTTTAAATTTTCACTATGTATTTTGTAGGCAATCTTTCTAGGTGCCTATATATATATATATATATATATATATATTTGAGCAGCATTCCCACTTTTATACAGACGACTGTCAAGGTACTGCAATTAAGCATTTTTCTTTTCTGAAAGCAAAGTCTTTAAAAATTGTACAAAAGTTCCCGAACATTCGAAAGCTTTCAGTTATTCTTTTATCCATGATAATAATATCAATATACTAGCATTATAGCCCGGCGTTGCTCGGGTGTAATGAAAGCTTTAAAACTAATCCATGATCCTGGAGCTCATACTCTTTGGACGTTGGCACGAAAGACTAAAAAACAATAGTTGTTTCCAGTAAAAGCGAAACCGTAGACTGAAAGAAAAATGAATGGATGTAAGTCAAATTTTGATTTCCTGGTATCGATATCAAATAAGTTTTTTTCATCCTAAACTGAATTTTGAAGGCTAAATAAGTCCTCTGAGTAAATGGTATCATGACTGAGACTAAGAACTACAATTATACCTACTTAGAGCCAAACCCGAAGCAAAAACTAAAATAAAAGGACTGAAAAAAATAGACATACAGGCAGATAAACAGACACACACACAAACATCTTGCCTTTTATATATATTATCGATTTTCTGCACTATTGTAAGAACTGCAACCTTGACACTTCTGAATATCGTTTCTTGTCTCTTTGTCTATGAGTGTATCAAATTTGATTAAAATCGGACCACTCCTACTATAACCTGATTTTTTCGATTATTGATTTTCGATATTTATCGGGGGTACCTCGACACAAAGAACACGCGCAGACGCTTATAGTACAAAACCGGTTCAGCCTTTTCGGAGTCTATAGGTAACGGACACACAGACACACACAAAGTTTCGTTTATAAATAAGTTTAGATTAATATTATTGTCATATATTATATCTAACATCTGTCTGTTTTGTAAATTGAGTTAATAACTTCTTTCACGTTTTAGCTTTTACTTTTACTAGTTATCTATAGAACAATTCTTTTGTATTTGTGGTTCTCTGAATGCACTTATGATGACTACGAGAAAAGCATTCAGAATCTCAGCTTTTAATTATTGATAATGACATTTAAATGTTTTAAACAAATTAGGACATACCACCTTTTGTTTGAACCCAACTATTTTTCAAGTGAACAGAACTAGTGGAAAACGTGAATGGCTGCTGTTTTTTGTAATACAGGTGTTGCACTTATAGGATACAAATCCTATATCATCAAACAGTTAACTAAAACACACAAAGTAAAATTACACACCTGCAAAAGTGGATCAAAATGACTAAAAACATTTTGGGAAAACCGAGACCAAGTCAAATTTCACAAGTCAGTCTGAAAATCAAAATTCTGGATCCTAATTGGATAGGAAATCGAAAATTGGTATGCAACGTCAGTCAAATGCTTGTCATGCCAAGAAGTGAAAAGGCCTCTGGGAGTCGGCCACATGACTATAATACACTATTTAACCACATTCCGTGACCGGTCAAAAACAGTCCAGCATGTGAGTGGTTAACTGACGGACCTTTTGGCAATGGAACAAAATAAATTTCAAAATGCCGACCTGGACGTAAGGGCGCGTCACATATTCATTTTAACTTTCTTCATTTTCACTCCACGCCGTCAAATTAAACAACAACAACCTACCAAAAAAGGAAAGGGAACATAAGACTTCACATTCTGCTACTTTCAGTGTATACTCCGGGACACTTAGCTATTTACTACTATCAATCATAAACTCTAACCTTCTGTGGGACATTTCAAATACTTACAGTTCTCTTTGTGCAATTTTAACTTCATGCATTCTCAATGAACATTTTGCTTCCCACAAATATGTTATAGTGTTCAGTTAACGAAATTTCACTTATATTTTTCTTCTTAAAATTTTCTTATTTTTTTAATAAATCTTTGCTTTAATCTGCAAACAAAACATTTTATCCATCTCAGTATCTTTGCAACCTTCTCATATTTAAATTTTGGGGACTTCGGACGTGTTTGACACAAGGCAAATTTACTAAGCATCACCGAAGCAACTACGCATTTTAGAGTTATTGTTGAAACTTTAAATACTTTTCACCTGGGTTTCCACTGTAAAGACTGCATGTCTTGAAGACGGGAGACATGTCTTTGAGATAAACCATAGCTAAGAAAAAAAGAAAGTCGACCAGAGCCATTGAACACACATTGAGCAAAGCCAACATATCAATTTGGAAGGTCCTGAAAAAAAAGAAACTATTGGTGTACTGAGCAGCAGGCATAAGACAGGCCAAAATCATTATATTTTTCACAATCCACTATTCGAAGAAGAATTTAAAAGGACAAATATAAAAAAATATATACCACAAGATGTAAACCACTCATCAGCAATAACAATCAGTTGGCCAGAATTGCAAGGAAAAACAGAGATTAACGTCAAAAGTTCTGAAAGAAAGTTTTATGAACTGATGGGACCAAGATTAATCTCTACCAATGTGATGAAAAGGCTAAAGTGTAGTGAAGCAATGTATCTGCCTATGATTCAAAGCAGACACGCTAATATCTGAAGCATGGCGGAAGCAGTGTCTTGGTACCGACTTGCTTGGTTGCTGGTGGAACAGTTATTTGTCTGCCAATTTACAGAGAAATGCATTCAAACTAATCAAGGGGAAATTTATTATTCAACAGGTCAATAGCCCAAAACATACTGCAAACACAACAACGAAATACATCAGAGGAATAACGTGGACAGTTTAAGACTGGAGAAATCAATCACTCGACTATAATCCAATAGAGCATCCATTTCATCCCCTGAAGAAGACTGAAAGAAGAAATTCCTGAAACAAAGAAAAACGGGTAGAACCTGTGTTTACAATTTGGTTTGAGTTTGAGTTTTGTTCAAAAGCATATCAACCTCTGTGAGTTATCTAATACCAAAAAGGTAGGGTTTTAAGGTATTTTATTTTAACTAATAACCTCGCCGCTGATCTTGAGAGGGACCTTCACTCAGTAATGGATTGGAGGAAGAAGTGGCTCATAAATTTCAATGCCTCTAAAACAAAACTCCTGTGAACCATCACAGGCAATCTCTCCTGCCACCCATAAGCATGGACCAAGCAAGTTTCTCTGAAAGCAATACACTGCGCCTCCTCGGCCTTATTCTTTCTTCCGACCTCAAGCGGAATCATTACATTCAATCAATAGCTAAATCAAATTCTAGGAAGGTTGGGTCACTCTGTAGGGCCAGGAAGTTTTTTCCGCCTGAATTCATCTTGCACATATACAAATCAAACATTCGACCGTACAGGGAATACAGTGGCCATATCTGGTCAGGCTCCCCTGCTGTTTGTCTTCGTGCTCTCGACAGGCTCCAAAGGAGAATCTGTAATGTGATACGTCTCAACCTGGCAGCTCGACTCTTTCTCACTTTATCATCGGTGGGATGTGGCTTCCGTCTGTCTCTTCTACAAATATTTTCATGGCTTCTGCTCCAAAGAACTTAGCTCACTGATGCCCCCTCCACAAGAATTTACTCGGGTAACCAGACTGGCAACAAGGTCCCACCCTTTTACAGTTAGATCCAAATGCAGGTGACAATTCTACTCCAGTCGCTTCTTTTCACGCGCTTCCCGTCTGTAGAACTCCCTTCTATATACTTGATTTCCTCACGGCTATAATCTCCAAGAATGCAAAGTCAATTCCGATCTCTTATCCACTTAACTCAAGCAATTTCTAGATCAACCTGTGTATCTTGCTCTTTTCCTTTCTCTCTACCTTCGTAACTGTCTTCACTCCTGCGTTCATATCCTTCTCTTTCCCTTTCTCTTTCTTCCCCTGTTGCTGGTTCTTCTTTGTATTCACTCTTTTCCTGTTTAAAACTTTAACTCTCCTATGTAGCCCCCTGCACATTAGTGGCGACACCGCCTTGCTTAGGCCGAAATGATTAAAAAAAGCCACATTGAGAAGGTTGATTTAGTCAGATTTGAATTATTATTTTGTTTTTATTCCTGTTTATTTTAGAAAACTGAGAATGTCTTCTAGTTTTGTATAAAAATGTTTTGCTTAGAACTTTTTCCTTCAAAAATGAGGTATAGTAATAATTTTTTCTTCAAAAATTTATATTTTACTATAAAAGTGTATTCTTATGTATATATTTCTATAAAAGTGTATACTTTCATAGTGTTTTGACCCCAGTTTGGGGGTTTACTATTGGCCCATAGCTGGGACCCTAACAAGTGCTACCACTCTGGGTCAGGGTAGACCTGGGAACAACAGCAATTAAGAGGTGGTTCCATGCTCCTCATAACCTCCCAATCACAGGCCTTGCTGCCGGATGCAGTTTACCGTCAACGTTTACAGTTTGGAAAAGCATCACAAATGAAGTACGCAAACGTTTAGCGACTGTAATTGTTTGCAGGCTTGATGCAGTCATTGCTAGCAAATATTATGCAAACAAATATTAAATGTTATTTTCTTTAATACTATCTGTTTCTTTAATTTGTATCAGTTAAAACTGGGGTGATCTGATGCAAAATGTTATATTTCCTAAGCTGTTTCAGTTGGTTAAGTGCCGTATGTGATACATCATTATCCGAATATATCTCTAAAGAGACATGACTAACAGAGTAAAGATTTTCCTGCAGTAGGTCAACACTGGTTTCTGCAGTAGACCGGTTGTCAACAAAGACTATTTAACCCATATCTGGAGGGAGAAGAGATGGAGTAACACCTTTCCCAAAGGTATTTGTGTGTATGTGAATGCTACGAATTCAACTGGAATTCGAACTCGCCTCCCCGAATTCTCGTGTCTAAGCGATCTCCACTGCTCAACAATGCACATCCAAACTATTTAACACATCAAAATATAATTATCAAGAAACAAAAGATAGTGATATTCTGAACTCTTCAACTATTTATCTCTTGATTTTAAAGTCAAATGTCTTCAGTGAACAAATTAAAGAAATTGGGCTTTCCGTTCCATTACTCTTGTAGGGGAATATATATATATATATATATATATATATATATATATATATATATATGTAAACATGCAGTGTAGATATAAAAGAATACAAAGGAATTTCCTGTACATAAAGTGGTAGGATAACTCTCTAGGAGAACTCTAAATATATATGTATATAAATACATATAGAGCAAATATTTGTAAAAATTAAGACAGACACGTTATTCCCTGGTTAAGCGGAAGTATGAGGCCTATTTCGGGCGAACCATCAGCTTCCGTCATTATTGTACAGAAAATTTTACACGAAGGAAATTCACAAATAAAAACTCCCAAAAATCCCAAACAGAAATAAAAATAAAAAATGAAAAAAAAAGTGAAAAATTAAAGAAAAATTTCATCATTACTTGAGTTGGGCGAATACACACACATACATACATAAATATATATACACAGGCAAGAAGTAATCAAAGAGAACGCGTAAGAACGGATGTCAACTCAAAGAACTCTACGTAAGTCAGTCAGACTGGTGACACGTCGATTTGGAAAGTAAAAAAAGGGTTTTGGGGGAGAGAGCGTTAAAGAAAAAGGATAAATGTTTCATTTTTATTTCTGTTTTTGGTTTTTTGGGGGTCTTAATTTGTGAATTTCATTCGTATAAAATCTTCTGTACAATAAAGACAGAAGCTGATGATAGTTCGCCTGAAATAGGCCTATACTTCCGCTTAACCATAGAATAACGTGTCTGTCTTAAATTTTGTACACACATATACGCACACACATACACACACATATATATATATTTTTTTTTTCTAAACATATACTGGTAAATATAAGAGACAATGAATGTCTATTATGTTTTATCATGAGCCGTTCTAAACATCGTATTTGACTTTAATTTCAGGTGAAAATAAAGACAAAAATTCTCCAAAATTTGGACAAATTTTTATTAAGTTTGTTCTAAGCTTTCGATTTTAAGATTTTAGTCAACAATACACTAATCCTCACTAATACACACAGTAAAAAGAACCTTCTGATATTGGAAGCCATCTACATTAAATCCAAACAACGCACAATTAATAAAATCACGTTTAAATCTGGTCATAACGCATTACATTGCATTTAAATGTATTGTTCTGTTATCATTTTAAGCTCTCGCGCGGTGTGACATCATAGAACCGCATTACAAATTTATGAACTGCGTTTGCTATTTTTGATAACTGTTATCGTTGCCTAGCAAAGTTTTATGACAACGCAAGACAAAATCGTCGCTGATGGTGAATACTTTTATGTTAACGTCCTTGTAACTTCTCTGAAGATGGCTCGTGTGAGCATAAAGCTTAGAACCAATTTAATAAAAAATTATCCAAATATTTGAGAATTTTTGTCTTTATTTTCACCTGAAATTAAAGCCAAAATAGGATGTTTAGAACGTCGAATGATTAAACATAATAGACATTCGTTGTCTCTTATATTTAACAGTATATGCTTAGAAAATTATCTGCTGCCTCGATACACTAAGTACATATATATATATAGTCATCCACAGACAGATATGTTTCGCTGTATCACAGCTCATCAGTACGGTTAGGCTCCGATTGCTTGTAACCCAGGAGTGAAACCCGACCGAAGTGGCGTCAGTCGGCGATTCTATCTCTGGGCCATGGGCACACGGTAGAAGAAGGCAGACTTTTTAACATGTATATTGTCATTATACATGCCCAATAGCCAGAGTGCTCTAATTCATTAGTGAATGAGCGATGCGTGCATGCCAGGGTATCTACTGTTTTTCAAAGTTTATGATTCTTCTAGAGTGCTCAATCAGGGTGTGAGAGCGTAAATAGTCACCCTCAGACAGATATGTTTCGCTGTATCACTGCTCATCAGTACGATTAGATATATATAATTTCTAAAGAAAAATTGCTTGGTTTTCTGACAAGATAATAGCTCTCAAATAAAATAAGATGTGCTTTATTTACATAGGGTTAAGAGCCTTGGTTTTATTTATTTCTTTGCGGTCGAACAATAAATCAACGGATGAGTGATAGTTTTCCCTCCAATGTAGTTCAGGCTCAATTCATACCGGAAGACAAATTCATACCGGAAGACAAATTTCTTTACTTAGCTTAGTAAAATATGAAGACCGAGAGTATTATGTACTGTTTAATAACTAAATAAATACAAATGAAATGCTTATTTCAAATAAGAAGTGACCACAACGCTTGATGTTATAAATAAATAGTCATGTGTGTGTTCAGTCTACGTTAATGTTTTCCAAATCATGTCCCGGGAAATTTTAGAAAAACTGTTATTTGCATTGTAATTATAATAAAATCACACAATTTTTCCCGATTGTCTTCAAATGTGAATTTCTTTTTTTCCAAAACATGTCGCCAGTATTTTTTGTTTTCTTCTGTGTCTGTTTTTGCCAATTATATGTTGTAATTTCGATTGATTATTCGTAAACTTTGCCTCGGAGTCACAGTTTTTAATCTCTTTTTTTTTTTTACTGTTGTTCTTTCTGATTTCTCTTGTCTTCTATTTTTCTATTCTTCCTTCCATATTTTTCAAATCTGTTTTCTTTTTTATCTATAATTTCTTCTGTTTTTTTTTACTCTTCTTTTTATACCGATTCTCTCCACAAATAGAAAGTGAACAAGTGACAGACACTGCCCGATTCCTGAAAATAAGAAATTTCGACTGTGACCAGAATTTGGTTTTCGAATTATCATCATTTATCCACTACACCCAATGGTGCATAGGGCAGCAACGTTTTGTTGCAGTTTCTGTAACAAAGTGTTTTTTTACGAGGCAGGGTTGTTAGCCCTGCGCCCAACCCCAAGCCTGGAGGACCGGTGAAGCATTCTTGGTCCTTACGTTTACAGCACCTAGTATTCCCAAATGGTCACCCATTTTAGCACTGACCAGGCTCGATGTTGCTTAACTTCGGTGATCGGACGAGAACCGGTGCATTCAACACGATATAGCCGTAGACTGGTTTTCGAATCCATATACAAAATTTCCAATAGGGTTTATGTTGTGAAACTTCGTCATCAATTTGTTTTGGAGAGTTCTAGTGACGGGATTTTGCCGGAAGTAAAACACAGAACAAGAAGGTAGGTTCAAAACAGTGTATTAATATAAGAAGAAACAAGATATTCAAAGTTAGTGTTAATAATAAGTAATAAAGAAATAAGTCAGTTCGAAGGTATTATTACGCTGCTCACTGCCTGACTAGTAGCTGTCCTCAGATATCGTACTAGCTACTCTTTAACTGCTGTTAACTGTCTTCGTTAAACGCTTTTGTTAACTGCTCTTTGGAAGTAACGCAGGTAATTACATATAACAAAAGGAAGAGTCCATTCCTCGTAGAAGGGTACCATAACAGTCTACCCATGGACTTTTGAGCATAATTCTGGGAAAGAGAAAATATTTCTTCTCTCGTTACTCTTTTTCATCAATGAGAAAGTTACCCGGTATTCACTGCAATGAAGTTACCCTATTTCTTAATACTTTGTTTAACATTTAGAAAGCATCTTTCACTACTCCCGTTGGCCTTCGGATTTCGGTCTTATTTTCCATAATCTGCTTGAATGCTTTCTATATAGTCAAATTCAAATAGCTGCTTGATTTTGCGTTCAATAATTCACAGCTCGCATCTTGGACTGTCCCTCTTGCTGACTGCCTGTCTTATTACTCTTGATAGTTGGTCCTTTCTTCTCTCTTCCTTTTCTACTTTGTATAGAAGTCCCTGTAGTTTTCTTTCTGTGACTGTCATCAATACGATCTCATCTGCATATAGCATGTTGTTAAGATTGCGCCTACTACGAATAAATCTTGTGAGGACGTGTAATTCTGTTTCGATCACCTTGCTGTAAAGCTTGATAAATCACTAGATAAGGCTCCTGGAAGCGGCCGAAATGTGGTTCTACAGAAGGATGTTACGGATATCGTGGACTGAGCATACAAGCAACGACGAAGTGTTAGAAAGAATGGCAACAAAAAGGAAATTGATGCTGAGCATCAGGAAGAGACAACTAAAGTTCCTGGGACATGCAATGAGGAAGGAGAGCCTGGAGAACCTGATACTGACTGGACAGATAGAAGGAAGGAGAGACAGAGGAAGACAGCGGATAACATATTTGCAGGATCTGATCAGGTGGATGACGGAACGGGGGTTGCCAGGAGCAACAGGAACAAACATACTAAGAGCCACAAGGGATAGGGAGACGTGGAGATCAATGATCGCCTACGTCCTGAAGGGACAGGGCACATAGAAGAAGAAGAAGAAGAAGGCTCATGGTTATCTTAGGCCCATTTCTTAATTTTTATACTTGATAAATTTTCCATCCATATGTAGGCGGTTTGCACCCAATATACACTCGGAACTGTTTTAATCAGTCAGTTAAGTGCCATACGTGATACATGCTTGGGCGATCATGTCTCTTTCGATCCATGAGAGATTAAGCAGATTATTTTCCTGTAGTAGGTTAGAATTTCTTTCTGTGGTAGATAAAACACCCAACCCATCCTTCCATTCATGCCAATGCCGTCAGTTAAGTGCCATAAATGATACAAAATTGGGCGATCATGTCTCGAAAGAGACATGAATTAACTGGGCAGAAGATTAACCCGCAGTAGGTTGCCATAATCTTTCTGCAGTAGATTGGTTGCCAAGGCTATAGAACCCAATCTGTTCCTCCATAACTGGAGTGAAGAGACGGATTAATACCTTTCCCAAGGATATTTGCGCGTCAGTGAAGGAAAAACATTCAACTAGAATTCGATCTTGGCTCTCCGATTTCTCATTCCGAGTCAATATTTATCGTACCACAATGCACACAATTTTAATATCTTTAAAAAGAAAAAGCTTTTTAGTAGGTTAAATTAATCTTCATACTATACGTTATCAAATATATTTGCATAGCCTATTAAACAGTAATACGTATTTATACCTTTGTATTGCTCGCACAAATATAATTCTGATAATTACTTGTGCCATACGTGATACACGCTTCGGGCGATCAGGTCAAGAGCCATGACTAACTGGGTAGAAGATTATCCCCCAATAGGTTGCCATTGCTTTCTGCAGTAGACTGGATGCCAACCAAGGCTATAGAACCCAATCTGTTTTATTATTCAACCCATAACTGGAGGGAATAAACGGATTAATACCTTTTACAATGGTATTTGCGCGAAAATGAATGCAAGAATTCAACTGGAATTCTGATAATAAATATCGCATTTCTTGTTCCAGTGCCTTCAATTAATCCTCCTGTCATTGTCCTATTTTGATCTTATTCTTCTACGCTAACCATCATAGACAATCGCACCTACCTCCCATTAGCATGGACCAGGCCTGCCTCCCAGAGAGTAAAACACTGCGCCTCCTTGGTCTCACACTTTCAGCGGATCTCAAGTGGAATGACTATATCGAATCCATTGCTAAATCCGCTGCTATGAAAGTCGGTTACTTGTGCAAGGCCCGGAAGTTTTTTCCGTCTGAATCTATCCTGCATATATATAAATCTACCATCCGCCCGTGCATTGAGTACTGCTGCCACATCTGGTCGGGTCCCCCTGTTATTCTCCTCGGGATTCTTGACAAAATACAACGGAGAGTCTGTAATGTGATCGATACCGACTTGACAGACCGGCTACAGTCTCTCTCTCACCGGCGTGAAGTGACTTCCCAGTGTCTCTTCTATAAATACTTTCACGGCTTCTGCTCCGATGAACTTAGATCACTGGTGCCCCCTAGGTACGAATTTGCAAAAGATACTAGATTAGCAACTAGGTCCCACCCATTTACAGTGAAATCGATAAAATGTAACCGCAATATACCTCCAACAGCATCTTTTCACGCCCTTCCCGACTGTGGAATTCCCTTTCACATGATTGCTTCCCCGACAGATACAATCTCCAGGAGTTTAAATGTAAGGTCAATAGACACCTCCTAACACACTAACTCGCATCCATTCTCTCAAACATTCTTCCCATCTACCCAACCCTCATTCTCAGTATCCTTACCCGTCTATCACCCTCCTTCTGACATTTCCTATATCTAACAACTCTTTCTGTTTACCTTCCCCTATATAACCCCTTGCCCAATAGTGGCAGTGGAATTCCCTTCCACATGATTGCTTCCCCGACAGCTACAATCTCCAGGAATTTAAATGTAAGGTCCATAGACACATCCTAACACACTAACTAGCATCAATTCTCTCAAACACTCTTCCCATCTACCCAACCCTCAGCCTCGGTACCCTTACCAGTCTATCACCCTCCTTATGACATTTCCTATATCTAACCACTCTTTCTCTTTACCTTCCCCTATACAACACCTTGCGCAATAGTGGCAGTGGAATGCCTTGCTTGGGGTGAAATGTTTTAAAAAAAATATGAAAATCCGAAAGATAGGCTTCGTTATGTCGCTCTTTAAGCGCATTGGACGATAAAACATGCATTCATTTGCATCTGCCATTTTCGGCATTGCTACGGAAATGGTTCCTCTAAGGCCTTTCGTTATATCCCCATTGTCGTATATTTAATATATCTAATATTTCTCTAATCTTGTCAATACAGGGAGCAGATTTTGTCTATATTACAATTCTATTTGATGCTGCTGTTTTATTCTGCTTTATATTAGCCAATGTTGATCTTAACTCGACAAATATTTGAGGTTCTTCCATATTTTCTGTGTATTATGGGTTTCCTCTACAGTCCTGAAAGAGTTCACCAAGTCGTTCCCACTTTCAAATAATTTTCTAATTTTTAATTTTTTATGACAGCCCCCACTTTTGATTTTATGCATAATATTCCCTGCCTAACAGCAAGGTTGATACTAACTCCCGGAATAGTGACAGGTTGAGTTTTCCTGCCCTGTATATACTACGCTCTCACACCGCGATTGAGCACTATGGAGGAAGGGTCAGTCAGTCAATTAAGTGCTCACCTGATTTCTCTTTTCGAGCCGATATATACTGTGCCACTACGCGCTACGGAGGAAGGGTAGACTTTGAAAAAAAAGAAAAAAGCCAGTAGCTACTCACACATCTACGCATCGTTCATTCAGCAATGAATTGAATGTATACATTGTATAGAACACGCTAAAGTTCGCCTTCCTCTACCGAGCGCCCATAGCTCAGAGGTAGAATCGCCGACTGATGTCAATTCGGCTAGAAGTAATCGGATGTCTAACCGTACAGATGAGCTGCGATACAGCGGAACAGATCTGTCTGCGGATGTCTATATATATATATATATATATATATATAAAAGAAATATTTTAGGCAGACACATTATTTCATGGTAAATCGGAAGATTTTAAAAGGGGTAAATGTTTTATTTTATTTCTGATTTTGGGTCTTTTTTTGTGAATTTTATTCGTGTAAAATCTTCTGTACAATAAAGACGGAACTGATGATGGTTCGTCTGAAACAGGCCTATTCCCCCGATTTATCATGAAATAACTTGTCTGCCTAATTTTTTTCTTATATTTGCTCTATATGTACTTATATACATATATATTTAAAGCTCTCTTAGAGAGTTATCCTACCACTGTATATACAGGATAATCCTTTGGATCCTTCTATATCTACACCGCATGCTTATATATATATAATTTTACGCCAAGCAAGCCAGTACTCTCACTGGTGTGCAGGGAATTACATGAGAGGAGAGTAAGCAAAAAGAGAATCTATATACAGGTGGAGTCGGAGAAAGGATAAGAGAAAGATGGGAATACTGGTGCTCATGGTTTTACTTGAGAGTAGAGCGAGAAGGAAGATCAATATACAGTGACGTGTTGGGGAAAGGATAAGAGAAATACATGGATAAGAAGATAAAAGACGGCGGCTGACGTTGCACTTAAACTCTGAGATTGTAGCTATCAGGGAAGCAAGTATACGGAAAGGAGTTCTAAAGGCGCGAAGTGTAGCAAAAAAAAACTGACTGAGTAGAAGTAGCGGTTAAATTTAACTCTTCTTCTTGGGACCTAGTTGCCAATCTAGTACCCCAAGTAAATTCATGTAGAGAGGGGACCAGAAAGATAAGTTTTTTTGGTTGTGTATTTAGAGATTCTTGTTTAAATTCAAATAAAATCAGCAATATTATTGGTCTTGATCTGGCGTCTTGGCTTCAGTCAGCTGCCTAAATCCGTAAGGTTTCCCAGCGCCTTTTCTATAGATACTTTTGTGGCATTTTTTCGGATGAACTATTTGCTATTTTATTAATTGAAATGCGGTACTCGATAGGTTTTCTCGATTCACAGTTGTATTTATAAAATGCAACCGTAAATTCTATAATAAGAGTTTATTTTCGTCTCCATGCTTTCCAGCCAACTTAATGTTAAAAATATTAAATGCAGTTCCAATAGTTATTTTCTGTTTTCATGAGTATTCATGAAATTCATGAGTATTCATGAGTATTCATGAGTATTCATGCATTGTTCTCGACAGTTTATTATCTTTCTCTTTTTCTTATTCATTTACAAACAGTAACCCTCAAGATGTGCGTTGTGGTGCAGTGGATATCATCTTAGAACGAGAAATCGCAGAGCCGAGTTCGAATTTCAGTTGAATTCGTTGCTTTCACTTACGTGCAAATACCCTTGGAAAAGGTCGTAAACCGTTCTTCTCTCTCTAGCTATGGATTGAATAACAGGACAGATTGCTCAATAGCCTTGAGTGGCAACCAGTTTACCTGAAAATGTAATTGCAACTTACCGTCGAAAAATCCTCTGCTCAATCAGTCATGTCTCTTTCGAGATATGATCGCTGAAACGTGTATCACGCACGGCACTTAATTGACTGAACACTTTAGTGTCTTAGTGGCTTTATTGCCTTGCGTGGGTGATATGATTAAAGAAAATATCGACTACCATAGCTTTATTTTTTTCCTCATACCTAGTCTATCGACGGTGCTTATTTTTTATTTTTAACACTTTTTATTGAGCCATTCCTCTTTGTTTTTGGTTGTCTGAATTTGTTTCTAATATTTGTTTGTAATGCTCTGTATTCTGTTCAATGTGCGTTGTTGTCCTATGGATATCGACTCGGGAAAAAATCGGGAAAAAATCGGGAAACCGAGTTCGAATTTTAGTTAAATTCCTTGCATTCACTTAAGCGCAAATACCCTTAAGAAAGTTAATAATCCGTCTCTTCCCTCCAGTTATGGGTTAAATAATAGGACAGATTGAGTTCTATAGCCTTAGCTGGCAACAATTCAATCGTAAAAAATAATGGCAACCTATTGCGGGATAATCTTCTACTCAGTCAGTCATGTCTCTTTCGAGACATGATCGCCCAAAGCGTGTATCACGTATGGCACTTAACTGACTGATTCTGTACAATGGCATCATCTTACACATTTTTACCATTTCTAAAATTGCATCAGTTCTCTAATTCTTTTATTCTTACCTCGCTTTCCTTAAGATAAT
Source organism: Ascarosepion bandense (assembly GCA_037127315.1). Classification (NCBI taxonomy): domain Eukaryota; kingdom Metazoa; phylum Mollusca; class Cephalopoda; order Sepiida; family Sepiidae; genus Ascarosepion; species Ascarosepion bandense. Next base: position 81,749 of record JBBBDQ010028653.1, on the reverse strand, counting down.
CTCTTTCGACGATATAGCTTCTCTCAATGTTCCTCATCCAAGTTACAATATGTGCTTTTAATTCTGTCAACATCACAAGATGAATAATTCAAAAATTCTTCTGTCAACCGCTGTTTAGACACTGTTTATATATTTCTTTTTTTTTTAATTTTCGTAATTTTGATCTCGGTTAACATGGAAATGGAGGGCGGTTGCTCTCAAAGACATCACTTGCATTCCTGAATATTATATCGATTGTGATCCGTCTACTAGTGGAGCTGGGGATTAGTACTTTTAGATATTCCATCATCTGTGTCTGATGACTTAGTCGTTCATGGCTTTCAGGTTATTTAACTTGACTTAAAAAACATAATTGGAAAATATTAATATTATTAAATAAAAGCGAAACAGAGTTTAGAAATTCCACGCCTAGTGAAAGATCATTGTTACAAAAATACACAATTATAAGCACTCACACACATGCCTATATATATATATATATATATATATATATATATATATATATTGAAGGTATACATTATATAAAAATTGTCCAAATGTTTTCTTTATTCGAGTGCTTTCGGCTACACTTTTTTCCATTGTCGAAAATAAACAAAATATTTGGACAATTTTCTCTCTCTCTCTCTCTCTTTATATATATATATATATATATTTCTTTCTAGACATATATTTTAAATATAACAATGAATGTCTATTATGTTTAATCATGAGCCGTTCTAAACATCGTATTTTCGCTTTAATTTCAGGTGAAAATAAAGACAAAAATTCTCCAACATGAACGGCTCATGATTAAACATAATAGACATTCATTGTCTGTTATATTTAACAATATATGTTTAGAAAATTATCTGCTGCCTCGATACTTTATATATATATATGTGTGTGTATGTGTGTGTTTGTGTGTTTGCGTGTGTGCTTGTGTGCATTTGTGTGTGTTTGTGTTTTTGTGTTTGAGTGTGTGCCTGTCTCTGTTTATACAAAAAATTATACTAAATAAATAAACTTCGTTTCTCCATTTTCAGTTTTGATAAATTCCGTCCTCTCTTCAGAATATTTGAACAGACGTACTTCTGCAAATCTCATGGTAAAGACAAGATAAGGAATAATTTATTATTATTATTATTAATGTGCTTTTTTATATTAAGTACAAAAACTGTATTTTTCTTGCCTTAGTCCTTCTGAATCTAGCGAGTTGTATAAGCAACCTAAGATAGAGTTCTTCAGTATAGTATAGTATATAAGGAGAGCTGTTTTAAAGTTAAGAAAAAAACCCATTCTTGCTTCTTATTTGTACGGCTGATGCTAACCTCCATGAAATTAAACTGTTGCGTCTTCCCTGTCTGACATAAAGTTGAATAACTATAGAAAATATATCGCTAAGTCTGTTGCTAACGATGTCGTGTCATTGAGTCGTGCTAGACAATGTTTTCTTTTCAGAATCTATCTTCCATATCAATAAGTCAACCATTCGTTTTTGTTTTGAATATTGAATATTAGTGCCATATCGGCTTCGGTCATTTTCCCACCGTCGTAATGTAGCTTCTTTGTAGCTTTTCTGTAAATACTATCATGGTAACTGTTTAGATGAACTCTTTTGCTATGTTAGCTAGACTTTATGAATTTAAACGCAGTACAAGATTGGCGGCAAGGTCTCATCATTTTACAGTGGAAATGGCTAGATGTAATCGTAAGTTCTATGCTAACAGTTTCTTCTATCGCACTTTTCGCTTGCTGAGGTTTCATATTCTCTAACACTTAGTATTCGCTTGCATCTTAGTGGCTTCATCACCTTGCTTATGCTGAAATCACACACACACACACACGCACACGCACACACACACACACACACGTATATATATATATATATATATATATATATATATATATTTTATCATCGTGCCGCCCCAAGCAAGGCATTTTACTGCCACTGTTGTGCAGGTGGATACAAAGGAGGAATGTTATGAGAAGGAATGAGAGGTTGCAGGGGGTGTCAGGAAGAGAGTATGAGAAGGAAGAAAACACTGATGAGATTGGGGATGGACGGAGAAAAAAGCATGAGAGAGAGAATGTAAGTTAGTGAGACAGGAGATGACTATTGACTTTACATTTAAATTCTTGGAGATTATAGCTGTGGGGAAAGCAAGTATGCGGAAGAGAATTCCACAGGCGGGAAGTGCGAGAAAAGAAGCTGAGGGAGTAGAATTTGTGTTTACAATTTATTGGTTTCACAGTAAAAGTTTTGGACCTACTGCTCATCTTGTGGCTCGAGAGAATTTATATACAGGGGGTACCAGTGAGCTAAGTTCATCGGAGCAGAAGCCTTAAATTATGTGTAGAAGAGACACAGGGAATCCACACTGCGCTGGTGAGAAAGTGACTGTATCCGAGCTGCCAAGTCGGGATCGATCACATTACAGATTCTCCGTTGGATATGGTCGAGGATACCTAAGTGTTTAGCAGAAGCACCCGAACAGATATGGCAGCAATATTCAATGCATGGTCGGATGGTAGATTTGTATATGTGCAGGATTGTTTCGGACAGGAAAAACTTCCTGGCCCTATATATATATATATATATATATATATATATATATATATATATATATATTGATTGTTTAATTATTGTAGAACATTTGAATATTCTTCATTTGTAAACGAGCTGTTACGCGACCTTAGGTTTCTACCATTGCAAATCGCTTGAAGACATCACTCATGATAAAAACTCGTTTGCAAATGAAGAATATATATATATATATATATATATATAAGCACAATGAGTTTGCTTCGAGTTTTCCTTCATCTTCGGTCCATGGTATCTTCAGCAATAGATGAAGACTAAACTAATGAATGCCAAAGAAAAACACTCGTCACTCCTCGCTTACCCCAAAATACTCAAAATATACACTACTGGCCATAACTATTAGGCCATCCCAGTTAAGAAAATCATATATTGAATACTATTTTTAGTATTTATTGCCAACTGAATGCTTCTAAATGAAAACAGAATGGTTCTTTTGTTATTATTACTTTGCACAATTTTACAAGGCAAGGAAGAAAAAATGAACTCGTCCGAATCACCCTAAATTTTCTTCATTCTTTCATTGATGTAACTGCAATATAGGTAATTATTAAATATTTATAAATTCATTTGATGCACATGTTATTATGCAGTATTAACAAAAGAACCATTCTATTTTCATTTACAATTATTCAATTGGCAAAAAATACTAAACATAATATGAAATAAATTATTTTTTAAAACACTGGGGTCGCCTAATAATTACGGCCGGTAGTGTATATATAGATATAAAATAGCAAATATACAGGGTGCGATGGTTAAATTGTCGCTATTTGCCTTGTAAAAGTTTGCAAAGTAACAATAACAAAAGAACCATTCTATTTTCATTTACAATTATTCACTTGGCAATAAATACTAAAAAACGGTATGAAATACATTATTTTTTAAAACACTGGGGTGGCCTAATAATTACGGCCGGTAGTGTATATATAGATATAAAATAGCAAATATACAGGGTGCGATGGTTAAATTGTCGCTATTTGCCTTGTAAAAGTTTGCAAAGTAACAATAACAAAAGAACCATTCTATTTTCATTTACAATTATTCACTTGGCAATAAATACTAAAAAACGGTATGAAATACATTATTTTTTAAAACACTGGGGTCGCCTAATAATTACGGCCGGTAGTGTACGTTACAACCTTCATCAATTCTTCGAGTTTAGATACTAAAATGCACTTTACTCGCTTTTACTTCTTCCTTCAGACAACTTTATTTAAAAATAGCACCATGTCAAAATATTACTAATGTCCCAATTGTTACCACCTTCTCCACTTGATGAAGACTTCTGAAAATCGAAAGCCGAGACCATATTTCTTGTACTTTTAATTTCAGAATGAATTTCATAAAATCTTGTCTGAGAGGGATTATTCGTAATTTAGAAAAGTCGATCATTAAATGGCCCTAGGCATGACGGTAAGCTGCATCCAGAAGCAAGGCCTCTGATTGGAAGGTTGTGAGGAGCTTAGAACCACCTCTTAATCGTTGTTGTTCCCAGGTCCACTCTGACCCAGAGTGGTAGAACCTGTTAGGGTCCCAGCTATGGGCAAATAATTAACCTCTAAACTGGAGTCAAAAAGACTATGAAAGCATACAAATACACTTTTATAGAAATATATACATAAAAATAAACTTTTATAGAAAATATACATTTTTGAAGGAAAAATATTACCAACAATACATTGTTTAAGAAAAAATATTACCATAACACATTTTTGAAAGCAAAAATTACTCTCGGCAAAACATTGTTGAATACAAAAACTAGAAGTCATTTTCAGTTTTCTAAAATAAAAAAAAGAATAAAAACAAAATATTTTCATTAAAATCTGATCTTCTCACTATAACATTTAAAAAACACCTTAAAACTCCACCTTTTTTGGCATTAAATAACCCACAAAGGTGTTGATATGCCGTGAAACAAAACCCAAACTCAAACTCGATCATTTAATTTAAGCAACACGATACTATTTGCTTTAACGAACACTTACTGCCTAATTATACACATTATATGTATGTGTGGATGTTCGTTGTGGTCCAGTGGATATCGGCTCGGAACGAGAAGCCGGGGAGCCGAGTTCGAATTCCAGTTGAATCCATTGTATTCACTTACGCGCAAATACCCTTGGGAAAGGTATTAATCCGTCTCTTCCTTCCTGTTATGGGTTAAATAGCAGGACAGATTGGGTTCTATAGCCTTGGTCGGCAACCAGACTACCGCAGAAAGCAATGGCAACCTACTGCGGGATAATCTTCTGCCCAGTCAGTCATGTCTCTTTCGAGACATGATCGCCCAAGCGTGTATCACGTATGGCACTTAACTGACTGACTGATATGTATGTGTAGATCTTCTAAGTGTAGCTTAGATATAGCAAAATGCCGAAAGTATAGCGACGTCCAATGAGAATCGAGCTCACTATTCATTTGTAATTGATCTACCAAGACAAACTAACTAAGCATTGTACCATGTCGAAGCACCTGAGAACGTCGTGAAAATTTATCAACACAAAATGATTGTCGTTTTGAATAATATTTACTTTAAGGAACAACTGCTGACCGAATCAGTCAGTTAAGTGTCATATGTGATACACGCTTGGGCGATCATGTCTCGAAAGAGACTTGACAGAAGGTTGCTATTGCTTTCTACGGTAGACTGGTTGCCAACCAAGGCTATCCAATCTGTCCTGTTATTTGACCCATAACTGGAGGGAAGAGACGGATTAATACTTTTCCCAAGGGTATTTGCGCGTATATGATTGTAACGAATTCAACTGGAATTCGAACTCGGCTCTCCGATTTCTCGTTCAGAGTCGATATCCACTGGACCACAACGCGGATCACAGCGAATAAATAAGTATATACATATATGTTTCTGTGAGAGTGTGTGTGCTTGCGTGTGTGTGAAAGGGAAAGAGAGAGAGAGAGACAGAAAGTCTGTGTGTGTGTGTGTGTGTGTGTGTGTGTGTGTGTGTGTGTGTGTGTGTGTGTGTGTGTGTGTGTGTACAGGAAAATATGCGCCTAAACTATATAAGCACATTATTGATAATTCAAAGATCAAAAGTATTTTTCAGTTATTTGAAGAAAAATGTTTTATTTTAAAGAAGATAGGAGAAATCATCATTTTCATTGTGATGCTAGATTTCATCTCAACGAAATATTTCAGACAGATTGATTTCGGAAAGTGTCTCTCTTGAAAGGAGGGAAGATTTATCAGAATTAACAGCGCTTAATTTTTTCTTCTTAAAGACAAAGTTCAAACCACAAGACCAGAGGCAATTTTTGGACAATTATGGAAAGAAGTTCGATGACAATGTCGCATAATTAAGAGACGCGTTAGGATAAAATACAGAAATAAGACATAGCGAATATTATTGAACAAGAGAAAAAATGGTGATAAAGAGCAAAAAGGAAAGAAAGTAAGAAGGAAGAGTAAGAGGTGAAAAAAGAAAAGAGGAAGAAGCGATGAAAAAGAAGAAGAAAGAAAGAGGAAGGACAGATGAAAGAAAGAAGGAGACTGAAGAGATGAAAGAAAGAAAGAAAGAAAATGAAAGAGAAATTAAAAACCGGAGGATGAAGAGATGAAAGAAAAAGAGAGGAAGGATAGATGAGAGAAAGAAGGAGACTGAAAAGATGAATGAAAATGATGAAAGAAAGAACGAAAGAAAGGAAGAAAGAAAGAAAATGAAAGAGAAATTAAAAAAGGGAGGGTGAAGAGATAAAAGAAAAAGGAGAAAGAAGAGATAAATTGAAGAAGGGAGGAGAGAGATAAAAGAAAGAAAGAAAGAAAGAAAGAGAGAAAGAAAGAGGAATGACAGATGAGAGAAAGAAGGATACTGAAAGGATGAAAGAAAAAGGTGGAAGAAGGAATGTGAGAAAAAAGGAATGAAAGTAAAAAAGAAAGAAAGAAAATGAAGAAGAATTGAGAAAACGGAGGATAAACAAATAAAAGAAAACGGAGAAAGAATAAATAAAGTAAAGAAAGGGGGAGGAAGATATGAAAGAAAGAAAGAAAGAAAGAAAGAGAAAAAAGTGGAAAAAAGAATGAGAAATGTAGAAATAAAGAAAAAAAGAAAAGGTGACTGAAAAATAAAAATGTTTAGAAAAAGATTTAAAAAATAGAAAGAAAAAGAAAATAGGTGAAAGAAACATAAACAAGACGAAAATGAAAAGAGGAGGAAGAAGAAATGAAAGAAAGAATGAAAGAAAGAAGGAAAAAAAGGAGAAACAAGTGATGAAAGAAAAAAGAAAGTATAAAATGCCATGGCGGAGAAAAGAAACACAAATGTGAAAAAAATAAATAAATGCGAAGGAAAGAAACAGTAAAAAAAAAAGGGGGAAAGAAAGAAAAAGGAAGCTGAGAAAAAAAGAAGAATAACAGAAAAAAAAAATAGAAAGAAAAGAGAAAGTAAAAAGAAAAAGGAAAAAAAAAGAAATGGAAATATTTATCGAAACATATTTGATAGGGACGTCGATTAATTAAAAGGAAGACACCAAAGATGTCTTTCTATGTATTCCAAGTTGGACAAACACGACTCTTTCTATTTTCATCAAGAAATATTTTGTTTTGTTCTTTTCCCTGTTGTTTTCGTTTTTATCATTGTTTGTCTTGCAATTCGGTTCAGTCATCCTGAAACTGACCGTTTTTTTTCCCGCAAACAAGAAAACCTCTCAAAATGGCCGATGCATTCAAGCCAATCCTAATACGCAACTCGGTGTACAAAGTGCTCTCTAATGCAGGAGATGCTTTGACTTCTTTTTACGTTCCAAGAAAGAAGTCGTTGTTTGTCAATATTCATTCGTATTTATCTGGAGATCATTGTATCAGTATGGCCCCGACATTTATCCATTACTGCTACTTATCAATACGTCAATAAATCAGAAGGAGGCCCGAGGGGCAACAATAACAGAACAAAAACAAAAGAAGGAACAATATCATTTCCATTTTCGTATATTCACTGAGATTAGGGATTTATATCAATGTAACCAAAAAAGGATCATGAACATCTAGTAAATTTCTTCAGTGCATTTTTATAGAAAAACATCTTTTAGAATAATTCTTTAGTGAAACCATTAATAACTGTTGCCCTAGTCCGTAAATATTGTCAATATTTGTCCTGTTTTTTTCTGCTTTGCTTTCGATAAAATCGTAAGCTATACAGTTATTACATCAGCTTGCTCTATCAGTGTAAATGGTACCATGTAATCTAATACTAGCTGCTGTATGTCATCAGCGACTAAAACCGCTCCCTCATCAGACTTTTCTGGTTTAAAGGGTGGCTAACCATCCAAAAAGATTAAAGGAAAAAGAACTTTTTGTCGAATCAAAATAACGTAGGTCGGGCGTCATAGCTATGAACACAGTCGGTGTGGTGACGACACGTCATCGTTGGGCGGAGTGCTTCTTAGAAAAACACCAAAGAAATGACGGAGGTTTTCTCCCGATTGAATCAACGGCTACGAATCCGTAGCTAAAGCGTGTCATCAAGTTGGAGAATATCGGCTCTGGTTTGACAAGGAGACGGATGGGCAGCGCTAGGTCTGTTTGCCATTAGGTCACACTACGTATGAATGAATAATTGTCCAATTTTTAACACTGATATGTAGAGGGAACTGGCTAGGTTTTCGCCTGCGCAGGTATCACACTAAATCATGGAACTGATGATGAGAAAGTAAATAATGATCAGTCTTTTGATAATCGACAAGTCGATTTTTGTAATTTGTAATTATAAGAATACAAATTCAGCACCTAAACTATTTTCAAACTGATGCAAAAATTTTGTAATTCAGGGGTTAATTATCAATTATTTTTCCTACCGTGAGAAATATTTAATTCTGTCTTGTAGAATTCTGTAGTTCCAGCTTTTAAAAACCCAGGTGAACCGTCTGATCATTCTAGCTATCGGTATATCAGCCTTCTGCTGCTTTTTTGCAAAATAATGAGGAAGGAGTGTCTGGAGAACCTAATACTCACAGGACGGATAGAGGGAAAGAGAGACCGGGGAAAGCAGCGCGAAACATATTTTATAAGCTTGATAAATGGTTGGTGGAACGGGGTTTGGGAGATGATATAATGAATAGGTAATGAATATGTATACACCTTGGTTTCCCCTCACTGGAATGTGATTGGCTGGTGTCAGCCATAAATATATGACAGATCTACCACTAGAGGTCTATTGGTTTTCCTTTAGAAATCTACAGGTTTCAATTAGAGATCTACGTCTATTGACTAGGCCTACGTCTCAAGATACTGCATACGACTATTACGTCTACATTCTAGATTGTCCTACCCGGTTGCATACCTTTCTGGGACATGCCTCTGACGTTCTCCTCAGTGTTCTTGACAGGCTCCAAAGGAGAGTCTGTAATGTGATAGGTACTGATCTGGCGGCTCGACTGCAGCCACTTCCCCATCGTCGAAATGTGGCCTCCCTTTGTCTGTTCTATAAAACTTTCATGGCTTCTGCTCAGACGAACTTAAGTCACTGATGCCTCCTCAACAGGTGTTTACTCGTGCAACCAGACTGGCAACTGGGTCCCACCCATTCACAGTCAGGTTAGCCAAATGCAGACGACAATTCTACTCCTGCAGCTTCTTCTCTCGCATTTCCCGACTGTGGAACTCGCTCCCGTATTCTTGCTTTCCTGACGGCTACAACCTCCAGAAATTTAAATGCAAAGTCAATACTCATCTACTAACCACTGGACTCTAGCTCTCTCCCCTCCCCTGTATAACCTTCCCTTTCTCTCTACCTATGTATCTGTCATTGCACCTGCATTCTCAGCTTTCTGTTGTTCCTTTCTAACTAGTTTGTACTCCTCACTCTTTTCTAATTAATCTTTTTTACATTTATGTAACCCCCTGCACATCAGTGGCGTTTCTGCCTTGCTCGGGGTGAAATGATTAAAAAAAAAAATCAGGAGTGATACTAAGATAAAATTTTAAGAGCAACAAGAGACAGATGGAAGACCGTGATTGCCTACGTCCTGACGAGACATGACACAAGAAGAAGAAGAAAAAGAAGACTAGATTTTCATTGTGGTGCAGTGGATATCGACTTGGAACGAGAAATCGGAGAGCCGAGTTCGAATTTTAGTTGAATTCGTTGTATTTACCTATGAGAAAAAGGTAGGAAACGTAGGAATCCGTCGCTTCTCCCTCCAGCTATGAGTTAAAAAGCAGTACAGATTGGGATCTATAGCCTTGGCTGGCAATCAGTCTACCGCAGAAATTAATGGCAATCTAGTGCAGGAAAAATTTTCTGCACAGTCAGCCATGTCTTTTTCGAGACATGATCGCCTAAGCGTGTAACACGTATGGCATTTAACAGACTGATTTTTTTTTTTGCGACATATTGTGACAATTTGTAAACAGAACAGGCCCTGACTTTACGCGTGTGAACGTAACGGGCGTATTTTTTTTTTTCAGCCAAGCAGTATAGCTTTCACTTTTCTGCGTCAAATGCTGATGTGTTGACGATTATTAATGAAAGAGCATCTCAAACTATAGTTCAGAATAGTGAGGATCGGGTTTTTGCTTTGGATGTCTAGAAGGCGTTTGACGTGCTGATTTTCTTCACAAGGTGAAAGGTTATATTTTTTGGACGAACTTTTTATCTGCTTCAATTTTTTTTGTTTTCAAATCGCGAAATGTAAGTTATCTTGAACGGCCACTCTTCTTGATCTTTTTTAATTAATATTTGTATTCCATTGTCGCTTTCTTGAAGTGCAGCCCTCTCATTCAATAAAGAACAATCATACTAATAACATTGCAGAATGCTTACGTGGAGAAAATGCATTGATAAAATAGCCTATTGGAAAATTTTATTTAACTAACAAAAGATTTTTTTTTGCTGATTTAATATCAGTATTATTAGATGAGGGCAATTATCTGAATAATTTAAATACTGTAAATACTACCTCATCTCAGAATTATTTATAAATAAAAACCCAGCATTACAGAGTGGGCCAATATCTGCATAGGAAAATCTCTAACTTTTACGGAATGGAAACTGCAAGAAATTGGTATGAAGATCACCCAGAGCCAGTTACAGAGATAGAACCTGCAACAATGTTATGAGACTTTACAGTACACATACAGAAAACATTCAAAGTCACGACCAAAGACTGCAAGAATAGAATGTGCATTCTTATTAAAATAGCAGTCCCTGCAAATTGTAATGTATCTTTGAACATCTTAAAAAATATCAAAATACAAGAATCTTAAAATTGAACTCTCAAAAATGTGACTTACGAAGACATAAACAATTTTAGTTGTAGTTGGAATCTTCGGAATGACTGAAAAAAATTTATAGAAGGGATTCCTTGGAGCGCAAACCTTGAAGCAATACAAAATTTTTACTCACAAGTACAGCTTATAACATACGAAGGGCGTTATCTACGCAAAACATGTGTAATCTTTGTTTTGTTATTTTTTCTCAAAAGATGATCGATGGAAAATGTGATGATACCATCTCTGACCTTACGTCTCTGATTGGCACCCTGAAAGAAATAAGGGCAGAACTGAAGGAGACTGCCACCAACTTTAAATTTGTTGTTTTACATTTTTTTGTTTTTTCTTGTTTTTTTTTTACTTTCTTCAGTGCAGTCTTATCGGTTAATACATAATTTTTCCGATTATCAAAAAGAAAAAAAAGAGATTGAAAAAATTTCAATATTTAAACAATTTTAGGTGGGGGCTCAGTTTCTCATACAACGTTATAATAAATCGATCCTCCATTTTGGAACCACACGCGTTGGGGTCGCTTTGTTTTGTTATTTTTTGGGACGAGTTGCTGCTCTGGCTTTTGACTTTTTCAAGTTTTCTTCAGTTCTTACGATGGCATCGTCCTCGGAAACTCCCAGAATGGATTTATTCACAAATTTCGCAAAGGATTCAATTGTTGAATATGCACAAGCAAAAAAGTTAATTGCACAGGATCGATTTACTATAAGGTTGTATAAAAACTTAGCCCCCACCATCCTAAAATTGTTTAAATGTTGAAAGTTTTACAATTTTTTTTTTTTTGTCAATCGGAAAGTTTAGGTTTAATCGATAATATTGCACTGAAAAAAGTAAAGAAAAATTGATAATCAACAAATTTACAGGTGGTGGTAATGTCGTACCAGTGAGTGGTTCCAAAATGGAGGATCGATTTACTATAACGTTGTATTTGAAACTGAATCTCCCCTAAAATTGTTCAAATATTGAAATTTTTCCAAATTTTTTTGTTAGTCGGAAGGTATAGGGTGTAATCGATAAGATTGCACTGTAAAAAGTTTAAAAAAAAATGGAAAACCACAAATTTAAAGGTGGTGGTAGTCTCCTTCATGTCCGCCGAAATAAGTATACATCAGAAGAATAATCACAAACGAGAATATGCATTCTTATTGACATGGTTGTCTGAAATGGATCATTGAAGATCTTCAGAAAAACTATTAACGTACTAAGATCTGGAAGTGGAACTCTAAAACATGGGACACATGAGGACACCAAAAAACTCTAGTTGTAGTTGGAGCTCTCTGACTAACTGAACAAGGTTCTGATAGACTCATTGATAAGAATAATGGTAACACATGCCTTAAAGAAACTTTGTACTCTCATGTACAACTCGGATATTACGGAGAGCTTTATCGATGTAATCTTAGATTGTCGCATATTTTTAAGCATTTTTGCTAAAATACAAGGAGGAAGTTGTCATGAAGCTATTTCTGACGCTTGGTCTCTCGTTGGTACTCCGAAGGAAATATGTATACAAAAGAAATCAAAAGAAATACCAACAGCAATAATAACAATAATTATCACAAGAGAACGGAATTTTATATACTTTCATTGTCTTACGTTGCGAGCACAAGAAAAGTAATTACTTTGTCTTGTTCTTTGAATCCCTTTGACTTTATAAACGCGAAAGTTTATTCCCCATAGACAACTTCAAGCAATAAATTCAATCAATAAAAAAAGAGAAAAGAACTCACAGTTCATTTTGCTCATCGTGGTTCATAAACAGACGGTTTAAATTTTGTCACAACTTGCTGAATTATCCAACGGCGGTGAATTGACATTTTTCTTTTTCTTACTCACTAAAGTTTATTGATGTTAGCTCGGTCGAATTTATTGCTTCAACGTTTCATTGGTTGTTGGATTGATAATAGGACCAAATACGTTTGCCTTCTAAAATATATACATTTTTTTTTATCCTAAAGCTCGAAATGTTCACCAGAAACAAAGAAAAGGAAGGAAGTAATTAGTCTGTCTCTCTTCTCAGCGGCGAAAACAACGCAAACCACGAGACGATACGACTAACTGACGATAGAACCAAAGACAACAGGGACACACGCAAAGTTATCATGGGCATGGGTACAGGTTCATAATTGTAGCATAGAGAATTAAACTAACATAATTTACTTTTAAGCGAAATCGTAAAATAAAGCATTAGATGTAAGAGGGAACAAAATGCATGTTCGTCGGTTCATGAAACAGTCCAAGGTGTGAGATGGATATCAGAGACATCAACATCTTTTTTTTAATAAGGTTCACTCAGTACAAAGCCAGGGGTCACTTGTGAAAGCAGGTTACGTTAAGAAGCGTTGGGTAATGATAGTTCTTTTGTGGTTATATCGACAGGTTTCGGTTGGGTGTTACTAGAAAGCGGCTGTATGAGGACAAGTTTCTGCGGAAATGCTTGACTGGGGATATTTCTTTGTCTTTCCTCTTGGAGCCTCAATAGTGTTAAGTTATGATAATGTTTAATACCAAGAGTGTTCTTTATTCCAGTTCTTTTTATATTGATATTTTTCATATTTCTTTATTTTTTTTGCGCACGCACACACACAAATATATATATATATATATATATATATATATATATATATATATATATATATATATATTTCATTTTTAAACGAGTTATTTCGCTATTAAATTATTAAAATGAAAAATATTCAAAAGTTCTACAATATAATTGTATATAATACTTTTAATACAAATGTATACTGGTCTAACCCTATTAGGACCAAAAACTAAGTATTAAACAATCAAGATAGATAGATAGATAGATAGATAGATAGATGTCCATTCTGTAAACGGAGAGGATAAAGCAACAAGATCAATTTAATTTAGCTCATTGAAATGAATTATAATTTATAACCAATTTAAATGACGTGTTGATTTTTCCTTTATATATATATATATATATATATATATATATATATATATATATTAAAAGGAGGAAAATGGTTGTTCTCACGAGAGAAATTGATAAAGAATAAAAAGTGCGAGAATCTGTGAACGTTTTGTTTAAAGCGTACATTTTTTGTTGCCCTCATTATAATTATTACTTGCTTTTTGTATGATACATTAAGTGTCCATAATGGTATTTGTGACGCTACACGTATTTCGAGTCTAAAGGTTTTTACAGTATTTACAATACTCTGAGTATTGTCCTCATCTCTGTTGCCATTTGTACGACCAATCGGTCGTTGTACGCCCCGGCCTTCTTCAGGTGCTAGGAATTTTAAACCGATCCCTTTATTACAATCACTGGGATATATCTTTGTAATTCCTTGCCTAGAGAGTCTTCTTGTAGTCATGAGTTATCTCCCTCTAACCCTGTAAAATACTTGTTCACCACTGCTATTGAACTCACAACTCCTTTGATCAAGTCACAGGAACTAACCAACGTCTATATCCACTGGGCCATGTGTCCTTAGTTGTTCTTGTGACTTGACCCAAAGAGTTGTGAGTTCAATACCAGGCTACAGCATTTGTGAACAAGTAACTTACAGAGTTAGAGAGAGATAAATTATGACAACCTGAAGAGGCTCTACGAAAGGAATGGAGTTCGTATAGCCCAGTGATTTTAATAAAGGGTTCTGTTCAAAATTCCTAGCACCTGAAGAAGCCCGGAGCGTACAACGGCCGAAACGTCGTACAAATATCAACAAAGATGAGGACAATGGTCCGAATAATGTAAATATTGTAAATACTACCTCACCCCAGAAACAGAGTCAAAGATATATATATATATATATATATATATATATATATATATATATATATATATATATATTAGCAGAAATTACAGAAATATAAAGTGTAATTCGAACAGTTCGCTACAGTTTTTTGCGCAGTATTTCTTCCGATCAGTGCGTGCGCACAGGATTACTTTTATTAAAAAAAAAATTAAATAAATTAATTCTACAAATAATGTCTTAATAACAATAAATATTAATGGATATTTTCATTCGATAGCATTTTGTAATGACATGAATAAATTCCATCCGTTCTTTGAAATTGAAGTTTCGCGGCAATGGCGGTCATATGATCTGGTAACCTGTCGCCATGATGGATATGATAAGCGTCCATTACACTGGTTTGTCTATGATAAAGAAAAGAGCCGTTGATTACATAGGATGGAAAACTATGTAAATATTTTGAACTCTGCAATTTTTTTAACGTTTTTCTCGGAATTTCTCATACATAGAAACCTCTTTATGCCGAATACAAATATGAAAGTCACTATCTCCAAAATTATATTGATATTAATAATTATTTTCAAAATAATATTAATAATAAAATATTTCATTTAAAATGTGTATTCATTTCCTCTATATTGTTTTAAATTCTTCTTCTTCTATGTGCCTTGTCCTTTCAGGACGTAGGTGATCATGGCTTTCCACGTCTCCCTATCCCTGGTGGCTCTTAGTACGTTTTCTCCTGTTACACCACGCAGCCCCCGTTCCGTCATCTAACTTATTAGGTCCTTCAGATATGTTATCCGCTGCCTTCCTCTGTCTCTTTTTCCTTCTGTCTGGCCTGTTAGTATCAAGTTCTCCAAGCCCTTCTTCCTCATTGCATGTCCCAGGAACTTCAGTTGTCTCTTCTTGATGCTCACTATTAATATCTTTTCGTTGCCATTTTTTCCAACACCTTATCATTGCTCACATGCTCGGTCCATAATATCTGCAACATCCTTCTGTAGAACCACATTCCCTCTGCTTCAAGTTTTTCCTTCATCTTCGATGATACTGTCCAACATACACTGCCGGATTGAAGAACTGACATCAAATAGTAATTTAGCACTCTTTTCTTTGTTTTCTAGTGAAATTTTCCAATGTCTCCGTACTTTACTCAGCTTCTAAAACGCGTCCTTCGCCATGCCAATTCGCCTTTGGATCTCTGTGTCGCACTTTCCATCTCCTGTTAGAACATTTCCTAGGTATTAAAATTTTTTGCTTGATTCTATTATCCCCCACCTGTATTTGGCATTTTGGGTTGCTCTTTTTGCTGATTAATTTTTATTATTGAAAAACCTAGACAACCCATGTTTATTATTTCCACCAGTTCTCAGCTTCACACCTAAGACCAGACATGCGACGTACACAGGAATTAAATATCCCCATTCACTTTGCATTATATTGGTAGGAAGGAAGCTGCATTCGGACAACTTTCTTCCAAAGACCAACTGCTTTTAAAACAGTTTTCTAAGAGGACGCTTCCACGATCACTATAATCTTGACTTCATCAAGTTAGGAAAACTGATATAGAAATGATTGTGTTGCTTATAAAATACCAAACAGAAATACAATTTTTACATTGGTTCATGCTTACTTCTTCAACTACATAGGAATTTATTTTCCCGTTACCAAAACGTGATAGCTTTCATTGCAACAGACGATTATTTGTGTCCTTTTGTAATACTTTCAAACGTACCAATTCGTTGTTCGCTGATAGAGTGGTGCATCATATAGTTGGTTTGCTTGACTACCGGCAGCCCTATAAATGTTCATAAAAAAAGAGGCACAATGACTGCTCCTTTTTAATCAATTACAAGTGTTATGAACTACTTCTAAATCAAAATGTTTTAGCTTCTCTTCCAAATGGAGTAGATAGACTAAACTATCGCCCGGTTCACAAACCATCCTCGTCTATTGAACAGGTGTAGAGGCTACTCCCTTGTTCCCTGTATAGGATGTGGTTTCCGGCTTTCTCTTTCCCAATATTTTCACTCTTACGTAGCCCCCTGCACATCAGTGGCATTACCGCCTTGCTCGGGGTGATATGATTAAAAAAACATCTACTCTTGTCTCATCAGAATCATCGTTTTCTGATTTTAAACTTAGAACTGAGATCCTACTGTTTGAGATGCATATAAATCTATTCATGGTTTCTGTTATCGACTTCAAAATTCATTTCCACAAAGAATGTAGACTCGATGGCATCGCTGCAAAGAACATGTTTAATCATTTCACCCCAATCTAGGCGGGACCGCTCAGGGGGTTACATTGAAAGAAAACTTCATGGTTACTGGAGTTTCGAAGAAAAGATTAAAGATGGATGGTAATCAAAAAGTCAGAAGATGGCAGTTGACGTTGCATTTAAACTTTTAGAGATTGTAGCTATCGGGGAAGCTAGTATGCAGAAGGGATTTTAACAGGCAGGAAGTTCGTGAAAACAAACTGATAAAGTCGAAGAGAAGGTTACAGTAAAATGGTTATCCTAAACAAATATGCTTTTGGAATAGCTCCTACTATGTACAAGTCCTTCAGTGAAAGTTCTGCCCATTCTTGCTTTTCGGGTTATTGGAAATCCTATTCTGTAGTTTCGGCTTTAGGATATCTGGTGAACCGCCTGATTATCCAAACTATCTTACACCTCTTTTTGGCAAAGTTCTGTATGTTCTAATATACTCACTTCACAGTATATTTTTTCTAAACAAACAATATGGTTTTCACTCCTCTATGTCAACTGCCGATGTGTTAATTGTAATTGCTGGATGAATCTGTCAAGTTTTAACAAAGCTTTTTCCAAAGCACATAGAAAGTTCCACGTGCTGGATATTCTCCTTTAAACCTCTTAAGCTGAATACTGTAGGTTTTTCGTTACTTTACGTCCCCAAATCCATTAAACGATTAAAACTGTGGAGACACCGAATCTAATGCAGCCATAACAACAGTGGTGAGTCTAGGGCGAGATAGCTTGATGGATTCCATCAGTGTTTAGGATAGATTTGAATTCCCTCTTTTAAAATGATTGCCACCAAGTGAGACGACCCAGTTAAAAATCGAGGATGTATACGAAACAAAGACACCACAAAAATAGTTCAATAATATAAAATAATAAATAAAAATATGCAAATAAAAATTAATTAAACTCAAGATAATGACTATAAAATGTATAATTCTTCAACCCTAAACTAGAAATGAATGTGGTCAACATTAATTTCTTTTTTCCTCAATTATTATGTGATCCCAACAGCCTGTATATTAATCTTAGACAAAGAAGAGTAATACATGGCATGATGATAGCTTAAAATTGATATTTTTTTAATCATCTCACCCCAAGCAAGGCATTCCACTGCCACTATTGCGTATGGGGCTACATAGGGGAAGGTAAAGAGAAGGAGTGGGTAGACATAGGGGATGTCAGGAGGAAGGTGACAGATGAGTAAGGATAGCGAGGATGAGGGTTAGGCAGATGGGAAGAGTGTTTGATAGAATGGGAGCAGGTTATTGTGTTAGGAGGTGTCTATTGACCTTACATTTAAACTCCTGGAGATTGTAGCCGTCGGGGAAGCAATCGTGTGGAAGAGAATTCCACAGTCGAGAAGTGCGAGGAAAGAAACTGTTGCAGTAGAAGTTACGGTTGCATTTTATCGGTTTCACTGTAAAAGGGTGGGATCTAGTATCTCGTTCAAATTCGTATTTAGGGGGCATATCAAAATGCTGCGTACATTTCAATTTGTAGTATTGAGCACACCCTCATAAATATAACAAATTCTCTCTCTCTAGGTAGATAGATAGATGCTGCAGTCGTTCCAACAAGAAATAAGTGGATATTTTAAATATTTTTACTTTTAATATATATATATATATATATATATAGTCATCCGCAGACAGATCTGTTTCGCTGTATCACAGCTCATCATTACGGTTAGACAGCCGATTGCCTAGGATTGAAACCCGACCGAATTGGCGTCAGTCAGCAATTCTACCTCTGAGCTACGGGCTCTAGGTAGAAGGAGGCAGACTGTTTAGTGTGTGTATTATCATTATACACGCCCAATAGCTGAGAGTGTTCTAATTCATTGCTGAATGAACTATGCGTATATGCCAGAGTAGCTACTGTTTTTCAGAGTCTACTACTCTTCCAGAGGGCTCAATCAGAGTATGAGAGCGTATATATATATATACAAAACGTTTACGAAATAGATTATTTCCGACATATTTTTTATTTATTTGTTTGAGGATTATTTTTTAATGAGCACTCATATTTGAGTAGATGCGATTTTTTTTTCTTATAATTATACAATATATTTATTTACATCTACTGTCCTAGGTAATTGTGAAATTAAAGCTACTGGTTGTAAATAAAAATACTGTTTAATTATAAAAAAACAGAGATTTTAATCAGATAAGAGTCTCCATTAAAAATAATGTTTAAACAAATTAAATAAATGTGTGTGTGTGTGTGTGTGTGTGTGTGTGTGTGTGTGTGTGTGTGTGTGTGTGTGTTTGCATCTCTGTTGATAATCTATGAAGCGTTTAATTTGTTGAATGTAGCGGCGTAATAGTTCCTCCTTTTGTGTGATTCGAAATTACTACTAGCGTTCTCTATCAAGGGACATTTGTTTTCACAGGCGGAATGACTTCTGGTCACTGAATAAATTCCAGAAAGTACTGTGTCCTTTCTGATTCGGATCAGCGTTGTGGACAATCTTGCCAGGCAAACATATCACATTTCAGATTACGTCACCAATACTCTCGTCAGCAGACGAAGAACAAACATATTGCAAAGTCTCTCGAGATTGCCTTAAAAACTCTTTCGTGTCAATCCGAATTCTAAATTGCGTCATTCTGCTTGAGTTTGCTTAATGAAAAGCACTTTGTACGTCAGTATGCTATGATGTCCCCGTAATTCTGAAATTATGCAAGAGTATTCAAGGCAAATTGTATTTGCCCATGTATAGTCAACCTTTCGCTGTTATCTTTAAAACATGAACAAATCTATCTGTACCTCTACACTATCCCATCACCTATAGACCATTTTTTTGTATAATCTTTTCACCCGCAAATACGGCAGAATTTCTAATGATGCGCAGGGATTCTTCTTCTATGTGCCTTGTCTCTTCAGAACGTAGGCGATCATTGCCTCCCACTTTTCCCTATCCCTGGTGTCCCTGAGCACGCCTTCTCCTGTTACACCATGCAATACTCGTTCCGTCATCCACCTGATTAGGTCCTTCAAATATGTTATCCGTTGCTTTCCCATGTTTTGTTTTCCTTCTGTCTGGCCTGTTAGTATCAGATTTTCCCAGCCCTCCTTTTCCTGATACTCAATATTAATTTCCTTTTTGTTTTCATCATTTCCAAGACCTCATCATTGCTCACATGCTCGATCCATGTTATTCGCAGTATCTTTCTGTAGAACCACATTTCAGTTGCTTCAAGTTTTTCCTTCACCTTTGATGATATTGTTCAGCATTCACTGCCATATTAAAGAACTGACCTCTCATATCAATCCAGTACTTTATTCCTATTTTCTAGCGAAATTGTCCTGTTTCTTAATACCTTACTCAGTTTCTGGAATGCTTCCTTCGCCATGCCAATTCGCCTTCGGATCTCTGTGTCGCACTTTCCGTCTTCTGTTATAACACTTCCCAGGTATTTAAATATTTGTAGCTGATTGATTCTGGTATCCCTGACATGTATTTGTCATTTTGGGCTGCCCTTTTTACAGGAAGACAAAGAAACAGGTTACTGAGGATGCCAAAAATGGATAAAAATGATGGATGGGATTTAGGGAGGTGTATAGAATTAAGGGAGATAGAGAATAGTTGACGTTGCATTTAAAGTTTTAGAGAATGTAGCTATCAGGGAAGCAAGTATACAGTTATAGAGTTTTAAAGAAGGGAAATGCGAGAAAAGAAGCTTTAAGAGTAGAATGAGGGTTACATTTGACTATTTTGATGGTAAAAGGGAAGGACCTTGATGCCAATCTAGTAATACTTGTATCTTAGGCGTGGCACAAAGCCGAAAGTATGGTGTTCTCAATAAGAAACGGACTTACTACCCAGTTATATTTGATGTAGTCAGACATCAACCTAAGGATTAAACCCTGTCCAGGTGCCTCGAGTGACTTAGTAAGCGTAGATTAGTTGCAGCAGAAGACCAAAATATTGAGGCATTTAGTGTGGATCGAACTTATTACTTACCTGTGTATTATTGCTCGTATAGTCGCTACTTAGTTAATCATCGCTACCTGTCTTTCTTTCTTTCTTTCTTTCTTACGGCGGCACCATTAGATTTAGTATGAATGATAAAAATCTAAAATGCGAAATTTTCGCAAGTAAACAGTTCACACATACACCCACATCTATATTAAACTAGAAGTATAGCCCGGCGTTGCTCGAGTGTAATGAAAGCTTTAAAACTAATCCATGGTTCTGGGGCTCAGACTCTTTGGACGTTGGCACGAAAGACTAAAAAGCAATATTTGTTTCCAGTTAAAACGAAACCGTAGACTGAAAGAAAAATGAATGGATCGATATCAAATAAGTTTTTTCGTCGTAAACTGAATTTTGAAGGCTAAAT
This sequence comes from Ascarosepion bandense, assembly GCA_037127315.1. Taxonomy (NCBI): domain Eukaryota; kingdom Metazoa; phylum Mollusca; class Cephalopoda; order Sepiida; family Sepiidae; genus Ascarosepion; species Ascarosepion bandense. The sequence continues at coordinate 60,586 of JBBBDQ010028653.1, read as the reverse complement.
AAGTCCTCTGAGTAAATGGTATCATGGCTGAGACTAAGAACTACAATTATACCTACTTAGAGCCAAACCCGAAGAAAAAAACTAACATAAAAGAGCTGAAAAATACAGACATACAGGCAGATAAACAGACACACACACAAACATCTTGCCTTTTATATATATTCATGACAAAGCAAGGCCACATGTCGCAAAACGGGATAAAACCTACTTAGAAACGATTAAATTCCATTCACCGTATTCACCAGACATTTTCCTGTGCGATTATCCTTTGTTCCAATCGATGGAACATGGCCTTTCATTGTTATAAAGATACCAAAAAATGGGTCGACTCGTGGTTAGCCTCAAAATACGTGTCGTTTTTTCGACATTGAATTCAAATGCTGCTAGAAAGATAATAAAATGTAGTAGCTAGCGATGGACAATATTGTCAGTGACATGTTTCATACTAATTTTTGTAAACATTATTATTCATGAAAAATCATATTGTAACAAGAAAATTAATGCAAAGTGGGAAAGATTCGTGTGACACGTTTTAGACATCCTAGGATTACAGTGAACTTTAGGTTCACGTACTTACACATGCAAGACAAGAAGTGGGAGAATAAATTTTATACATTTCAATTTATTTTTTTATTTAATGACGTTTTTGCTGCAAGATTTTTAAATATGTGTTTGTATATATAGTCTACCCCAACCTGTCGGTTTGGCTTCAGAATAAGACGACTACTTCTCTGCAGAGGGGTAAGCCCCCTCCACCAATAAGGCGTCCTGGGTATAAGAATAATCAACATTGGCTCCTTAGTTTGACCACAAATTGCATCCGGCAACAAGGCCTCTAATTAGGAATTTTTTATGAGCATGGAATCACTTGTTAATTGCTGTTGTTCCTAGGTCCACCCTGATCCGTGGTGGTAGCACCTGTTAAGGTCACACCTATGGGCAAATAGCTAATCTCCAAACTAGTATCAAGACACAATGAAAGTATAAAAATAGATTGTTATTAAGAAAAATCCAGCAATACTTTTTTGGAGAAGAAAATGTTGCCAGTAATAAATTTTTGAAGAAAAATATTGCCAACATTTCGAAAAAAATATTAACAGTAATATATTTTCGGAGGAAAAAAAAAAAAAAAATTATATATATATATATATATATATATATATATATATATATATATACCATTAATTCATCTGATTCGACAAAACGCTCTTTACAAAAATACGCCAATGAAACCTTATCTATAAAATGATTACTTTCAAAGAATACATATTCTATTCAGGTTGATATATTGAAAAACAAAAAAAAAAAACAATATAGTCTACCCAACTTCATTTGGGTATATATAAATATACACACGCACGTTCTCCCTCATATATATATATATATATATATATATATATAGTCATCCGCATACAAGCCTGTTTCGCTGTATCACAGGTAATTTGTGTGGCTAGACATCCACTTGCTTCCAGCCGGAATCGAAATTCGATTGAGTTTTAGCGCTTTATATACATGTACGCCAGTCACATATATATATATATATATATATATATATATATATATATATATATATAGTGTAAGAAAGTTATGTATGGAACATGTAGGTTTTAAACCCACTGTTCATTTACTTTTATAAGAGTGCTCGATACAACGTAGAGCTTTATATTGTAATGATTGTTACAATGGTTTATGCTTTTATAAAACATTGTAAAAAACATTACAACATATATATATATATATATATATATATATATATATATATATATAAATTAAAAAAGGATTAATTCAATGATGTTAAGGTGATAACACATCACCTTAGCAACAGAAAAATCCTTTGAAAGGATTTTTCTGTTGCTGAGGTGATGTGTTATCCCCCCTGGGGATCTTCATATCGAAATGGCCATTCAACATCATTGAATTAATCCTTTTTTAATTTATATTTGCTCTGTAATATTTTATTACATGGAGCTCTCTTCCTGTATCATTTTTTAATATTAAAATAAAACTTTTAATATTAATTAGGATCGGGTTTTTGGAATTTACCTTCCTGCTTTTTTCCCTTGGATTGAAGTATCTGAATAAAGGACAGTGTAATTGTATATATTTATCAGTCACGTAACCTGATCTCCGATGCTGAAATATTCCGAAGTTATCGGTGTTGTGATAACGGCGCCAATAAACGAATATTTCGTTAATAAATAAGTGAAATTGAGCCGTAAATTCATTGCAATTTTTGTCATTTGTGTTTGCTTTCATTATATTTATATTTCTTAGTTTTAAAAATGGAATTTTTTCTTTCATGTGACAAGGCAGCTAGCTGCATGTAAAAATCTGAGATTTCTCATGCCAAAAATAAAATTGTTATGTTACTTCAAAAAAGCCGTCGTGTTTTTGATAGTACAGAAGAAATATATATATATATATATATATATATATATATATATATATATATATATATATTGTTATGACAGTAGATTTTCATAAATACAAATTTGATTAGCATCTCAGAAAAGGGATATTTTTAATGCTTTATTGCTTTATTTGACGTTTCTTGTTTAGCTATAAGATAGAGCCGACGTGAATCCATTGTTAGTAAAGAATGTATGAATATTCGTGATCGGGTGCTCTCAACCATGATTCTGTTACTGAAGTAAGAAGGATGTCAAGGCAGATGAGAAATGAGAAGGAAAACAGAGAAAGAGAAAATGAACTGGAAATAATGAAAAAGAGGATGAAAAAAGAAGAAAAAGAAGATGATAATGATGATGATGATGGACGTAAAAGCGGGGAAACAATAAGACATAAAAATAAAAGAGACGGAACTGAAAGTGAAAGAGGATTGCCCGAAAGAGAAAAGAAGTATGGATGCGGTAAAATGAAGAAAGTGAGAAAAAAAACAGTAAGTTAAGAATGAAAAAAGAAGAAGAAGAAGAAGAAGAAGAAGAAGAAGAAGAAGAAGAAAGTTTTTCAGTTACTCCATTTCTTGTAATGTCGTGCTAATGGAGTCGTCTACAGTGATAAGCTTGCTATGGGGAAAAAAAGAAAGCAAAGAAACGGTGCGATAGGTTCGGGAGGAGACGGCTGGGGAAGGCATTCATTTAAGATGGAAACCAGCATATTAGAACGAAATATATCGACCGCCTGCCGGTTGATGACTCGGTTCTGAACGGTTAATGGTGTTTGAAATAGCGTGCGACGAGCCGATGTCACACGGAAGCATATCTGCGGGGTCTGGCAGGGATTCTTTCCTCGCTCTCACACCACTGATTCTGCGGTACTAACACCGTTAATAGACAGTTCATAAACATTGTATAGTTTTAATTCTACAGAAAATGGAAAGACAGACCTGCGTATGTGCGTAAGACAAGAAAAAAGTGTCTGGGAGTAGAAGAGACAAAGAAAGAATATTCGATAATTGAAGTCGTTAGTGACCATATCTCTCCACTATTTCCTCTCATTTGTAGCTCGAAGTTTAAATTTCTGTCTCTTCTTATCCCTGTTCTGCTCATCATTTTCGCCAGCTCGTTACGTATGTTATTTGCCGCTATTCTCTGTTACTTTTGCATTCAATATGCCCTGTGCGTGTCAAATTTTGTAAACCCACTTTCCTCATTATGTGCCCTAGAAATCACAACTGCCCATTCCTGATTCTAATTTAAAGTTTTGTTTTTGTTTCCAATTTTCATAAAGTTTCGTTGTTGATCACTCTAGAATCACATTTCTGTTCCTTCAACTCACGTCTTCATCAGCAGTGAGATAGTACAGTATTCACTGCCTCATAGGAGGACCGATAAACCTTCCAATTCCGACTCTTAATTTTTACGGATAACCCTCTCCATTATAATAAAAACTGTTTTATATATATATATATATATATATATATATATATATATATATATATATATAGCTTTTGAAATTTGAAAAAGATATAGCTCGACCAGCGATCGAGAACGAGGGAAAATTTACACGCCTCAAAATCATTTTACTCCATTTTCTTATTAGTAAACTTACGTAAATCACGTGAATCTCTGACGGAAAACAAAAACTGAAATTTTAATTTAAATTTAGAAAGGATTTAAAAAATTTAAAAAAATAATAACAACAAAATTTTATCTTTTCTCTTATTGATAGTATAAACATTTTGATGATAAAAACTTTGTATTAAGTTTGAGCCCTTTCAATATCATGATATGCAGTTTTTTGAGGGCTGGTGGACAATTGAGTGGAGGTACCTAATTCGTAGTTTCTTTCTTCTGTTTGACTACAACCTCATAGACGATAAAACAAAACAAATCTGATTTTCTCAACGATTTTCTATGAAAAAATACTTGTATAATTTGTTATTCGGTGCCTGGTTGAAAGAAGTATTTTTTTCTTTCTTTCAAATGTTCGTTTTTACATTTCGTAAGCTATCTGGGCGACCGAGATATTTTGGCTCCACTCTGAAAGCATTAATTAAACGAATGTTTCCACTGACCTGGACGATAAAAGTGAAACCAAAGAGTTCAGTAATGTCATTGTAGGTCATTCTAAGTAATTTGTGAATCTTAAATGGCATACTTTTGGGTTGTAAAAGTTGGGCTGTTTTTATTTTTTTGTTATATTTGAACGGACACGTTTTTTGCGAGATTTTTAATCGACCGCGGGCGAGTAAAGCAATAAACTTTAATCACCCAATTAAGTTTTTAATCGTCTAACTCGATTCGATCGAGCGAGTGAAATCTCAAAGGGTATATATATATATATATATATATATATATATATATATATATATATATATATACTGATTAGCTGTGATACAGCGAAACAGATCTGTCTGCGGATGACAATATATATATATATATATAACTATTTTGTCGTCACTTTTGACGACATGTGCCTAATCGTATTTGAATAATGTTTTTCTTAACACCAAGACAGGCTGAACCGTATGAAGGGATTATATTATGTCAATTTTCCAAGAGAGACATTTTCCTTGAAAAACAAACATTCGAAATTCGAACAGATTTGAAGTGAATCTCATGCACGCGTTATTAATAATAATTCATGGTTTAAATATATTAGTTCTTCTTCTACGTGCCATATCCCTTCAGGACGTAGACGATGATGGCCTACCATATCTCTCTATTCATATTATTATCCAATAATATCGTGTATCGACAAAATCGGCACATTTATACACATACTTTTGTATGTTTTTGTTTTATAATATTAGTGTTAGATGATATATAGTGAGCATTTTCATTTATGATTAATCATAATATATAGATATATATATATTATATATATATATATATAGATGATATATAGTGAGCATTTTCATTTATGATTAATCAATATAGTTTTCACTTAACAATAATAACTTAAACGGTGAAATTAATACATAATTTTTAAAAAGTCTAAAACTTTTAATTGAATTTTTATCAAAATTTTAGGACAGTTGTGTACTTATTATATAGTAGCGTCCAAAATTAGGGTACAAAAATAAAAAAAAATAAGATCTCCAAAATTAACCATCGAAATTGCTTAAATTTTTTTACTGGTAGTAGATATACACCTCCGCAATAATGTCGCTAGCTTTCAGGTTACAGAAAACAACAGAAAGGAATTTATCACATATTTACTGTTTTTCATGTGTCTAAAATTAAAGGTCAAATTTAAATTTTAGCTAAATATATCAGAAAAAAAGACAGGCTTGTAATTTAATATTTTGTGCTAAGATCTTTATTTTCGATGACTGCTGCACATCTCACACAAGATTTTACTAAATTTTGACAATCAGTAACCGTAATTTTTACCCATTCTTCACATAGTTTCAGCTACAAAATTTCAACGATCGATGGATTTCGTTCAATTACATTCTCCCCTAATATTTCTATGAGTTTTCAATGGGGTTCATGTTAGGGCTCTAAGCGGGCCAATTTAGAATTTCAATTCCTTGCTGCTCGAGATAATTCATCACGAGCCTCGCCTTATGGCACGGAGCATTATCCTGCATAAATACGAGAGTGTCAATGCCACAATTTTGCAACACAGAAACAACATGAGGTTCTAACAAATTTTTATATATCCCAGCTCTTACTCTTGTATTTAAACGTACAAGAGGCAAAGTTCCAAGCACAGAAATCATTCCAAAGACCATTACACTGGCTCCACATGGTACAATTCTTGTTCATTGCTTCACCAGTTAGTTTTCGTACATATTGCTTGCCATCACTCCCAAATACATTGAACTTTGATTCATCAATGAAAAAACTGTGGACCATTCAGCTTTTGACCAAAGTACAACGCTCACCTTGCTATTTTGATTTTGTTACTGATCAGTGGCTTTTTTCTAGGACAACGTGCAAATAGGCAAATTTTATGTAATAGTCTTGCCACAGTTTGTCTTGAAACCTTGATGTATTTAATGTTTTCAGAAATGTTTCGTGCAGTTCGAAAACGATCTTTCAATGCAAAGCGGTGCATTATCCTGTCCTGCATGACAGTTATTTTTCGAGGTCGGCCAGGTTTCTTCTTCCTATTGGTTGTGCTACCGGTATCATTATATAAATTAAAAACTCTAACAACACATTTCGAAGGGTTTAGCTTGTCAGCAATTTGTTGTACAGTATTATTATCTTTTCTAAGTTTCATAATTTCAAATTTAGTAAAAGAACCAAGTTTCTTTCATTGAGATACGACAGAAACTGCTGAAGTAATATTATACAACCGTCAGGCGCTTATCAGAAGAGCAGATGATCAAGCTTTAACCATAACGTTTTGTCCATTGTTCCCTAATTTTGGATGCATGAAAAAAGTAAATATGTAATAAATTCTTTTCTATTGTTTTCTGTAACCCGAAATCTAGCGACATTGTTGGGGAGGTGTATGTTTACTCTCAGTAAAAATTTCACGCATTTTCGATGGTTAATTTCGGAGATACGGAATTTCTCATTTTCGCTCTCGAAATTTGAACGCTACTGTATGTTATTTTTAAAATCAATTAAAAGCTTTTCTAATTAAATGATGTCTTAGTGTTATTGCTTTTTGTTTCAATTTTACGATTCAGACGACAAATTTTCTATATTAACTTTTGACCAATCCGATGACGCAAGAAAAACAAGATTTAAAAAAAAATGTTGAATTTGCTCGAAAGAATTAAAAAAATTAATACAATTAACAAAATAAATTATTCGACCATTTTAATAAAAATACATATATTTTGACGATAAAACTTTGTTTTTATCAAGTTTGAAGCCGTTTTCCATAATTTTATGCTCTTTTTTTTTTTGTGCAAATATTTGGAGGTGCCAATTATATCTATAAATCCCAATTTCTCAAAATCCATTCATAAGATTGAATAAAAGGATATCACTTGCTTAGATACAAATATTGTTTAGAATTCTTGCAATCATGCGGAAGCTATGCCATAATACTAGTAGAGAAATGACCGGCTGGACCCATTAGAAAAAAAAAGTTGCTTGTTATGGAGATTTAAGACTTTCTATGACACCAGAAATGACATCACTAAGAAAGCATTTTGGCGTTCAAAATATGCCTGTATATATATATATATATATATATATATATATATATATATATATATATAGACATCCAATTGCTTTTAGCCAGGATTGAAACCCGACCGAATTTAAGCAATGGGCGCTCGGTAGAAGAAGAAGGCAGACTTTTAGCGTGTGATATACCATGAAGTCAGACGCCAGTAGTAAGAGTGTTCTAGTCTATTACTGAATAAACGATACGTAGATGCTAGAGTACATACTGTTTTTTTTTTCAAAGTCTACCATTCTTCCAGAGTAGTAATCAGGGTGTGAGGGCGTAAATAGTCATCTGCAGACAGATCTGTTTCGCTGTATCACAGCTCATCAGTACGGTTAGACATCCGATTGACTGATATACAAACTCCTCTATATTTCTTGCAGACTAACTCCGACACGTTTAAATCGATTTGAACCCCTTTTTCAGGTTGCTCCTTTTCTTTTTAATGTAAACTATGCCAACGGAACACTGATATTATCGGCACATCTCTACCCTATTTTCAATAATACAACACAAAACATTAAAAGCGCTTTATAGATTTAACTTATAACTCGACTATATTCTGTAAAAAACGGTTTAATTTCTATTTTTGTCTTCAGAAATTGAATTAAATCAACTTTACAGTGTTAGCTGCTTGTGGTAAGTCAACCGGGATTCAGTCCATTTTTCAGTCTGTTTTTGTGAAATTTCTTGGAAATTATTTTATTTATTTATTTATTTATTTATTTTTCGTCTTTTGGTCGTATTTGATTTTTTTTTCGTCACTTAATTTGTGTAAATAATTTTGCTATTCAAGGGTATTTTCAACTAATGATAAATAGCATCACGGTTCAATTATTTCCATTAGTTTTGTCTTGTAGAAGATTTAAATTTCTGTCTTCGAGAGATTGAATTCTTAACGGTTTGGCAAGCGAACGCAAGCAACATAACTCGACTATATTCTATAAAAAACGGTTTAATTTCTATTTTTGTCTTCAGAAATTGAATTAAATCAACTTTACAGTGTTAGCTGCTTGTGGTAAGTCAACCGGGATTCAGTCCATTTTTCAGTCTGTTTTTGTGAAATTTCTTGGAAATTATTTTATTTATTTATTTATTTATTTTTTTTTTTTCGTCTTTTGGTCGTCTTTGATTTTTTTTCGTCACTTAATTTGCGCAAATAATTTTGCTATTCAAGGGTATTTTCGACTTTTACTAAGTTAAAACTTTGTAAGCCTCAGTCACTTTTTCCTTGTTTCTTTTTTTTTTTTTAATTGGAGTAAATAGTTTCTACTATCGCCCGGTCTCACACTCCACCCCCTTCTTTTGAATGAGTTTAGAGGTGATCACCTTGTTTCTTGTTTAGGAAGGGGTTCCCGGTTCATCCCCTTTCTCTGTTCTTGGTGTTAGTTCAGCTGGAAGCTCTTTGCAGTTACGGAGTATGGTGGCAACGTCTTTACATTCTGAGGGTACCGGGTTGGCAGTTTCCTGGTTGCTGCTTCCGACTGGTAGTTAGGAGCCCGAACTCTTGCGTAGCGTCTTGAGAACTGCTCTGATCAACAGTTGAATAATACCGGGGTTCTTGTAGTGCCATATCGCGCATGGACGTCCCTGCATGAACGTTCGGTGGGCAACCCCGAGGCCACATTATGTTGTAGGCCGCGCCAGTCTCCATCCTTCACAAGTTGCAAATGATTGACCGACTGATTCTATTCTAAGACCACTCCTTAACTGAATTACTATGGAAAAAAGCAAACATAATAACAAAACTAAACCAGCTCATTTGAAAACGCCCAAACCTGTCTGCATCTCTTTCACTAACATACGCGGCATCCGCACCAACTTCCCCAGCGTAGATTCTTTCCTCCATAATAACTCACCTGATATATTAGCCCTATGTGAAACTAATCTTAACCCTTTTATCCCCTCATCTGAGTTCTGCGTTCCTGGCTACCTTCCCCTCTTCAGGAAGGACTCCAATGTTCATATGCATGGGCTTGGTGTCTATGTCAGCGAACACCTTCCCTTAGCTAGGGTGTCATCTTTTGAATCCCCAGATCATTCTTTCATGTGCTTCCGCCTCTCACTTCTCAGCTCGATTAGCTATCTCTTCTTTCTCTACCGCTCTCCTTCCTCCCCTGACTGTTCGTTACTTGACATCATTTCTGACAATATTGACAAAGCCATTTCTACCCATCCCTCTGCCCATGTATTCGTGTTTGGTGACTTTAACGCCCACCACACCAAGTGGCTGAAGAACGCTGTCACTGACCCTGCTGGTGTCCACACCATGAACTTTTCAATCACTCAATCCCTTACGCAAGTAGTGGACTTCCCCACGCGTTTCTCCGACAACCCTAACGGAAGGAACTCACTTCTAGACCTCTGCTTCACTTCCATCCCAGACTCTTGCACTACCAGACAACTCTGCCCACTTGGAAACTCTGACCACACTGTAGTGTCCGTCAATATTTCACTCCACTCCCGCCCGACCCATGAAACACAGACAAGTAGAATATCATACTGCTATCAAAGAGCAGACTGGGATTCGTTCCGAGACTTCCTCTGTGACATCCCTTGGAACAACGTCTTTAGTCTTCCCATCGAAGAATGTGCATCCGGGGTCTCCTCCTGGGTTAAGGCTGGCATCGATGCCTTCATCCCTGCTAGGAAATTCCAGCTTAAATCTCATTCGTCTCCATGGTTCTCACCCGCTTGTTCGGCTGCCATTGCCCACCGGAATCATTTCTTCCGACTTTATCGTAACTATGCGTCGGAACAAAACAGGCGCCTTTTCACTTCAGGTCGTAATAAGTGTAAAAGGATACTTAACGAAGCTAAGATGTTGTTTGCTGCCAGAATGAAGCAACGCATAGCATGCTCTAAATTCGGCTCTAAAGACTACTGGCGACTCTGTAAAAGAGTACTTAACAAGAGCAAGTCCACAATACCCCCGCTAATCAACAAATTTGAGGTCCTCACCTCCCAAGCAGATAAGGCTGAATGTTTTGCCCGCAGATTCTCGAACAATTCGAGTCTAGACTCGTCTGGAGTTTTTACACCCGACTTCTCACCTAGAACCGAGGCACAACTGAATGATGTCCACATTACACCTTCGCTTGTCTCTAAGATAATCTTAAAACTTGACCCTCACAAAGCGAGCGGTGGTGACGGAATCCCAACCATAGTCTTAAAGAAATGTGCCCCTGAACTCTCCTCTATCCTTTCTAAGCTCTACAACCTCTGCCTATCTGCTTCCTGCTTTCCTGCCTGTTGGAAATCTTCCTCTATAGTTCCTATATTTAAAAACACTGGAGAACCCTCTGACCCTGCAAATTACCGCCCTATCAGCCTTCTTCCGATCTTTGGCAAAGTGTTCGAAGCCATTATCAACGCCGAGGTGGTTCAGCATCTCACAGCACACAGGCTCCTCTCGGACAAGCAATATGGTTTCCGCTTCACCAGGTCTACTGCTGATATGCTAACGACCATCACCGAGTACATATACCAGGCACTCGACAGGAATGGCGAAGCTCGAACCGTTGCATTGGATATATCTAAGGCGTTCGACAGAGTTTGGCATGCTGGCCTTCTATGTAAACTGCGGAGCTATGGTATAACTGGACATTTGTTTGAACTAATCCAGTCATTCCTCTCTAACCGCACAATGAAAGTGGTATTAAACGGACATGCCTCTCAGAACTACCATACAAACGCAGGTGTCCCCCTAGGCTCCATCTTAGGTCCTACACTCTTCCTGATATATATCTCCCTGATTTCATAAGAACCCAAATAGGTTTGTACGCCGATGACACCACAGTTTACTCTCGCCTCCAACAAAAATCTGGTGTAGGCGTCAAAGCTAAACTCGCAGCCGAGATTGAAAAAGACCTCCAATCCATATTGGACTGGGGTAAGAAATGGCTAGTAAATTTTAATGCTTCTAAAACGAAGCTACTGTCAATTAACCATCATCGACAATCTCACCTACCTCCCATTAACATGGACCAGGCTTGCCTCCCAGAGAGTAAAACACTACGCCTCCTTGGTCTCACACTTTCAGCGGACCTCAAATGGAATGACTATATCGAATCCATTGCTAAATCCGCTGCTATGAAAGTCGGTTCTCTGTGTAGGGCCCGGAAGTTTTTTCCGTCTAAATCTATCCTGCACATTTACAAATCTACCATCCGCCCGTGCATTGAATACTGCTGCCATATCTGGTCGGGTGCCCCTGCTGTTCTCCTCGGGCTTCTCGATAAGGAGGGTCTGTAATGTGATAGATACCGACTTGGCAGACCGCCTGCAGTCTCTCTCCCACCGGCGAGACGTGGCTTCGTTGTGTCTCTTCTATAAATACTTTCACGGTTTCTGCTCCGATGAACTTAGATCACTGGTGCCCCCTAAATACGAATTTGCACGAGATACTAGATTAGCAACTAGATCCCACCCTTTTACAGTGAAACCGATAAAATGCAGCCGTAACTTCTACTCCAACAGTTTCTTTCCTCGCACTTCCCGATTGTGGAATTCTCTTCCAAACGATTGCTTCCCCGACGGCTACAATCTCCAGGAGTTTAAATGTAAGGTCAATAGACACCTCCTAACACACTAACCTGCTCCCATTCTATCAAACACTCTTCCCATCTGCCCGACACTCATCCTCGCTATCCTTACTCATCTATCACCTTTCTCCTGACATTCCCTATGTCTATCCACTCCTTCTCTTTACCTTCCCCTATGTAGCCCCATGCGCAATAGTGGCAGTGGAATGCCTTGCTTGGGGTGAGATGATTAAAAAAAAAAAAAAAAAAAAAAAGATTTAAAAGAAATCTTGTTCGCACACGAGAAAAATAATAAAAATGAAAGTTGTCAGTGTTCTTCAATGAAACAATCTATGTATGTATGTAGGTATGTATGTATCTATCTCACTATCTCACACACACACAAATAATACACACACACACACACACACACACACACATATATATATATATATATATATATATATATATATATATACCACCGGCCATAAATATTAGGCAACTCCGGTTCTTTTAAAAAAATGATGTGTTTCATATTATTTGAGTGGATAATTTTAAATGAAAATAATTTTTTTTTTTTGTTATCGTTACTTTGCAAAATTTTTCAAGGCAAGGAAACAATGATGAACTCGTCCGAATCACCCTAAATTTTCTTCATTCTTTCATTGATGAAACTGTAATATAGGTAATTATTAACTATTTATAAATTCATTTGTTGCACATGTTATTGTGCAGTATTAATAAAAGAACTATTCTATTTTCATCTACAATTATTCACTTGGCAATAAATACTAAAAAAAATAGTACGAAATAAATCCTTTTTTAAAACACTTGGGTGACCCTAATAATTCTGGCCGGTAGTGTATATATATATATATTAATTATAGTTATACTATCAGCAAAACTAATTCTGTCAATATTATCAATAATTAAACTACAAATAAAATCGTCTTGAAACCCACCGCCGGGAACGAACCCAGAAGAAAAAGAAGGGGAAGAAAAAAAGAAACAAACAAAATTCTTGAACAAAAAGTCAAGCATTCGTGAGAAAGAAAAAAACAGAGTGCTTTGATTTAAAAACTCTAAGAACTCCACCGGTATGCAAATTTTTAAACTCGTTTGAAAAAGACCTTTTTAATTTGATCCCCAAAATCAAGTTCCGGGGAACTTCTAATGAATTCCAGGATTTATTAAAGTCGAACATTAATACCTTAAAGAATTCCAAAGACCTATGGATAAAATCGGACAAATCAAATAACATTTACAAGTGTAATACTACCAATTACCTAAATATCCTTAAAAATAGTATAACTAGGCATTACAAAATAGACAGAGGAAACCTAATTTTATCGGAAATTAACTCCGATATGGCTAAAGTTGCAAATGAACTAAATATTAGTGATAGAATTGGAAAAATTTCTACCAAAGCTTACATTTTATTTAAGGACCACAAGCCAAATTTCCAAAATAAATTACAAACTAGACTAATTAATCCCACTAAGAGTGAATTAGGCATAGTTTCTAGGGTGGTTCTGAAGAACCTAATAGAGAAGTTACAATCTAATTTACAACCGAATCTTTGGAAGAGTTCCTTAGATACCATAAAATGGTTTGATAATATCAATGACAAATCTAAATCCACTTTCCTTAAATTTGATATTGTGGATTTCTATTCCTCTATATCAAAAAAACTTCTTGTGGATTGTTTAGACTTTGCTAGGGGTTATGTTAATATTTCGGATTGTGACTATAGAATTATACTGGGAGCTAGAAAATCTATTCTCACCTTTGATAGTTCTACTTGGACTAAAGGGCCTGAAGATAGTTTTGTGTTCCTATGGGAGCCTATGATTCTGCCCAGGTAGCAGATCTAATAGGCATTTATATTTTAGATATTTTAAGTAGATTTTTAGACCCTAAACTAATAGGCCTATATCGGGATGATGGACTGATATGTATTCCCAATTCCAATGGGCCTTACACTAATAGAATACATAAGAAAATTATCAGAGCCCTAAATTTTCTAGGTTTTAAGGTTGAGGTTACTTCCAATCTCATAATTGTAAACTATCTAGATATCACCCTTAACTTAAATGATGGTTCCTACCAACCCTTTCCCAAAGAAAATAGTTCTCCCACCTATATAAATAGTTTATCCAACCACTCCAAGAATATTATAAGACAAATACCCAAGATAGTAAATAATAGGGTAAACTAATTATCATCCAATATAAAAATTTTCAACGCAAGTAAAGAAATTTACGATAAGGCCCTTCAGAAAAGCGTTTTTATTAATAAGTTAACGTATGATAAGCCTGCTATAAACCCAGAATCATCAAAAACTAAAAACACCCAAAAATGTAGAAAATGGAAGATAATTTGGTTTAACCCTCCTTATTGTAAGCTAACTAATATAAATATTGGTAAGTATTTTCTCAGATTAATCGATAAACATTTTAATAATGATAACAATCCCTTAAATAAAATTTTTAATAGGTTCACCCTAAAAATCAGTTACTCTTGCACCTCAAATATAGATGATATAATTAAATCCCATAATAGGCATATTTTAATGAACCTAAATAATACTGACGTTAAATCCGGAATTGTTGATAAATGTAATTGTAATTCTGTGGATGCCTGCCCGGTGCAAGGCAAATGTAAATCCACCCATGTAATTCATGAAGCCCGTATTTCTCCATCTAACAACAAAGACAATTACCGGACTTATATTGGCATGTACGCGGGCCCTTTCAAACAGAGACTTTACAATCACTAGCACTCGTTTTCGAACCCTAACCAAAGATTCCAGACGGCACTATCACGTAGATTCTGGGAAATGAAGGAGGAAGGGCTGGACCCTATGGAAATTAATAGGCTCAGCTTGTACCCCTAAAAATTTTCGTGATAGGTGTCGTCTATGGTTATTGGAGAAGATTCTGATTTTGAAGTATCCTCATCAGGACTTACTTTTGAATTTTAGGAAGGAATTTATTAATAAGTGCCGTCATAGGGCGGATTTTAAAATTTAATTTTTAGTTTTTAATTTTAATTTTAAATTTTCCTAAAATTCTTTTAATTTTTTTAAATTTAAATTTTTTTTAATTTTTAATTTTTTTATTTTTTATTTTTATTTTTATAATTTTTATGTATATGTGTATGTTTGTGTGTGGATGTGCATATTTGCATATATGTGTGTATGTATGTATATATGTATATATGTATGTGTGCATATATGTATTTTTGGAAAAAATTTTTTAGCTATTTAAATGCTCTTTTTCATAATATTCATTAATTTTTTATATTTTTTTATATGTATGTGTGTGAGTGCATATGTAATATGTATATATATGTGTGTGTGTGTGTGTGTATGTCTATGAGTGCATGTGTGTGCACACATATATATTGTGTGCATGTTAATTTTTTTATATAGGTGTGTACACATATATATATGTGTGTATGCGCATGTATGTGTATATAAGTGTGTATGAAATTGAATGTATGTGTGTGTATGTGTGTATATATGTATTCTTAATCGTAGAATTGTGTGTGTATATGTATGTATATATGTGTGTACTTTTATATGTATGTATAATTGTAAATGAATTTTTTTTTTTTTAACTAGTGATGTCTTTATTGAGTTTAACTCAAATGACCTAATTTTTTAAAAATAGTTTTATTTTAAATCCTATATCTTTTTATTCCCTTTAAAAATAATTATGCCTTTTTAAGTAAAAGCCTTTTTCTAATACTTCAACGTTTTTGGGAAGTTAGGTTTTTGAATATGTCCAGCGTCTGTAATATTTTAAAAAAATTTTTTCTTTCTTTTCTTTTCTTTTCCCTCCCTTCCTTCCTTTATCTCTCTTATCTCCCACCTTTTTTCCGTGTTGCTTAACCTTACGCCGATTTAACACGGCTGTCTGTTAATTTTTAGTTACAATTCTCTTTCCTTCTTTTGCGAACCCAGACGATGTCAATTTTTCTTTTTTTTTTTTTTTTTTTTTTTAATCATTTCACCCCGAGCAAGGCAGAAACGCCACTGATGTGCAGGGGGTTACATAAATGTAAAGAGATTAATTACAAAAGAGTGAGGAGTACAAGCTAGTTAGAAAGGAACAATAGAAAGCTGAGAAAGCAGGTGCAATGACAGGTACATGGGCGGAGAGAAAGGGAAGGTTATACAGGGGAGGGGAGAGAGCTAGAGTCCAGTGGTTAGTAGGTGAATATTAACTTTGCTTTTAAATTTCTGGAGGTCGTAGCCGTCAGGAAAGCAAGAATACGGGAGTGAGTTCCACAGGCGGGAAGTGCGAGAGAGGAAGCTGCAGGAGTAGAATTGTCGTCTGCGTTTGGCTAACCTGACTGTGAATGGGTGGGACCCAGTTGCCAGTCTGGTTGAACGGGTAAACACCTGTTGAGGAGGCATCAATGACTTAAGCTCATCCGAGCAGAAGCCATGAAAGTATTTATAGAAGAGACAGAGGGAGGCCACATTTCGACGATGGGAAAGTGGCTGCAGACGAGTCGCCAGATCAGTACCTATCACATTACAGACTCTCCTTTGGAGCTTGTCAAGAACACTGAGGAGAACGGCAGGGGCACCTGACCATAAATGGCAGCAGTACTCCATGCACGGACGGATGGTTGACTTGTATATATGCAGGATGGATTCAGGTGGAAAAAACATCCTGGATCGACATAGTGACCCAATCTTCTTAGCAGTAGATTTTGCTATGGATTCAATATAGTGCTTCCATTTGAGGTCAGAGGACAGGGTAAGTCCGAGGAGGCGTAGTGTATTACTCTCCGGGAGAATCATCTGGTCCATGCTTATGGGAGGCAGAAGAGGTTGCCTGTAATGGTTGACAGACAACAGCTTGGTCTTAGATGAATTGAAGTTGACAAGCGACTTCTTGCCCCAGTTCACCACAGAGATTCAGAACGACCTTCATTTTGCGGTTATTTAAGAAAGATTGGATTAGGTCAAGCAGGCGACCGGTAATACCATAACCGCGTAGTTTGCATAGGAGGCCAGGGTGCCAAACCCTGTCGAAAGCCTTGGAGATGTCCAGAGCAACCGCGCGAGCCTCGTCAGACTCATCAAGGGCCTGTAGCATGTACTCCGTTACAGTAGTTAGCAGGTCGGCTGTGGACCTGTCAAATCGGAATCCATATTGCCTGTCGGAGAACAGTTTGTGGGCGGTGAGATGATGAACTATTTCAGCATTTATTATAGCCTCGAACATTTTCCCGAATATTGGTAGAAGACTGATAGGGCGATAGTTGGATGGGTCCGAGGGTTCACCACAGTTCTTAAAGACAGGAACGACTGAGGAGAATTTCCAGCATGCAGGAAAGCAGGAAGCAGAAAGGCAGTAGTTAAACAGTTTAGAGAGGACAGGGGAAAGTTCAGGGGCACACCTCTTAAGGACTATCACCGGGATTCCATCGTCACCACACGCCTTATGGGGGTCGAGTTTTGAAATTACTCTGGATACTATTGTCGGGGTAATATATACGTCATGCAGTTTGGCCTCAGTTCTAATAGGGAAGTCGGGTGGGTGCACTCCGGACGAGTCGAGTGTGGAGTTGGATGAGAATCTGCGGGCAAAGCACTCAGCTTTCTCCGCAGATGACGTGAGAACATCAAATCCATGGATTAAAGGAGGTATTGAGGATTTCCTATTGTTGAGCACTCGTTTACAAATCCTCCAATAGTCCTTGGAGCCGAACTTGCGGTCAGCTATGTGCTGTCGCATTCTCTCAGCAAATAACTGTTTGGCGTCATTTAGGGTTCTCTTGCACTCACTGCGAGAGGATGTGAACAGGCGCCTCTTGTTTATTTGATTTTATTTTGTTTTATATTTTTTTCTTTTCTTTTATTTTTCCTTTTTATTTTCTTTTTTAATTTCTTTGCAAATCTATTTAAAAAGGAAAAGTAGACTAATTTTTCTCCAGTTTCTGAAAGGATTTTCTGTTGCTGAGGTGATGTGTTATCCCCCGTGGGGATCTTCATATCGAAAT